>WBMZ01011583.1:0-45965 GCA_013400975.1 Atrichornis clamosus
GTTTTGCCAGTGGTTTTCTCTCAGGTTTGTTTTTTAATTACAAACCTTTTGGATGCTTTGAATATTTTCTTTTTTTCTTTCTTCCCTCTCCTCTGTCTGGCTGCGAGGCGGGGGGGAAGTCTGCGAGCCTGGGTAGTTCCTGGCCTCTGGCCAGGCTCAAACCAAAACACTATTAAACTGTTCTTATCTCAAACCATGAGTTTGCTCACTTTTACCCTTCTGATTGTCTCCCCCATCCAAACAGCGGGGAGTGAGCAAGCTGCTGAAAAACACACACTGGCTGGGGTTAAAACACACCATGAAAAAAAAAGGCTTGAGTTAATATTTTGCTGCAAATGTATTTTCTATAAATACTTCTACCTTTATTAAAAATTATCAACCCTTTCCACAATGTAAAGTGAAAGCAAACAGAATTGTGTATTATCAACTGTAGGCACTATACAGTTATTTTATATATCCTAATTCAATGAATAAAAAGAAACACTACACACAAAAAAAAAAACCAACACCAAAACCAAACCTGCCTAAACCCACACTAATCATTTGCAGTTGTCTGTAATGATGTAGGTGAGGTTCCAGATATACATTGGCTGACAGTGGGTTTCCAAAGAGTTAACATATTGCAGCCAGAGCCCTCTCTGCCAGCGACTGCTTTTCTGTTTAGTTCTATAAATGAAATTTATTAGAACCATTACATGCACAGTGATGCCACGATATCCAGAGCAAAGTTACTAAATCTAAAAGAGCTTTTATTTAATCAGGAGATAGCTAACAGATGTAATGACTGGGGGATGAGGCAGAACCTGCTTTTACATTCAGACCCTGACAACATGGTTTTATCACTTTCAATAACGTGGATTCCTTATTTCTCTACATCTATTACTTTAAATAAAACATGATAATTTCTAAAAATGTCCCATTTATTACAGTCAAACCTTTCTGCTCATGTGTCCAATTGGAACCAAATACTTTCTTGTCTTCCAAAAACCTACTCTGTTGGTTTTTTTTAAACAAGCAGCTCTATCTCCCCATCCATCTTGTCTGCACAAAGAAGGGATAACCTGCAGCTGAATTACAGAAAACGTATTCTCCCAGTGGGATCTGAGATAAGATAGACTGCATTAACCCTAAGATTCATTTCCCAGCTAGGAATTCTCCCTAACTCTTTTAAGAAGATCACAGGAAACAGGCTGGATAATGGTAAGAGGTCTATTGAGTGCACTTTCATCACCAGCTTTCATGAAGAGAGAAATGGTAATAAGGTCACAGAAGCCTGAAATGTTGTGGGTGGCTAGAAGACATTTCTCTACGTACACCAGCATTTCTGCCTTGATATACAATGCAATATAGGCCTTGACTATCCAGACATCCGGGATTCTTTCTCCGTAAAAGACGAGTTTCAGATGAAAATTCCAACAGATTCATGCACTTCACTTGTCCTCTCCATATAGTTTGTTTTCTAAAGCAACTCATCAAAAAGTTATTGTCTACATAGCATTTTTAAAAATTAATCATTAATAATTGCCACTTTCAAGACCGTTATTTGAAAATTTTTAAACTTTTTATACAAGCGTGGACATTGTTACCTACCATCTGGTACAGAGATATCTTCTAAGCAACAAAAATCAACCAAATATTTTGCATCATACCGTCAGTGCCCAAAAGTTCCCAAATACTTTCCATGCATTAAAAACCCCCACACAAGACTTAACTGGTAACAAGGGGATTTCAGAAAAGTACCTTACCTTCGTATGTTCTGCCAAAGTACAGAGAAAGATCAGTACACAGCAGTTTAGTGCAAAAATCTACAATTTAGAAAGTTGTCCTGCTCTCCCCTTTTGCTCCCTGAAACCATATAACCCATATGAGAATACGAGCCAGAAACTTTTATTCCCCCCGCAGCTCACAAGCCAAGTGCACTGCATATTCAAGTGATTTACTCAGCCCAACGCAATACACTCTCTCCACATTTCACATTACATTGAGAACATCAAGCCGCAAAGCCACCAAACTTCTCGCTTCTGTTTCCCTGATCCAGCAGCTTGGTGAAATCTCAGAACAGATGGAAAGCATTACTTTGAGAAAAGGTCTCCATTTTGAAAGTGAATAGAGGGTGAAGTAATTTCCTCATTATTGTCTGTGTTGTAGTCATAATTAGCCACCATCTTCTGAAAGTAAAGACAGTTCTTTGACAGACATTTGGAAAAATCCAGTGTATTGAACTGACTCATTTATTTCCTTAAGCCTAGATGCTAAGATATACAAGGTAGCAGAGCTTCCAACAAATAATATTATGAGAGGGCTTTCAAATTGATTAATTTAAAATATAATCAGCCATTGATAATTAATATTAAAAAAACCCCAAAAAATAAAAAAAACCCACACCAACCCCATTTTGATACAGCACAGAATTCAGAAACGAATTTAAAAACTGCTTTGTAAATACTGCTCGTACCTAGTTTTTATAACCAGTAACATGACAGGACTGAGGCACTGGCTTATGACTTTTTGAGCCACGCCTTCTCTTATCATCTCCAGCTGGGTTGGACAGAATGATGGGACCAAGTTTTTACCTAGCTAACTCCACCAATTGCACATTATATTCACATGCTTATCTTCACGTTCAAGTCTTTTAAGAGCAACACAAACCAGGTATTTAAGTTGTGAATTAGATCATTCACTAGGTTTACTCATCTGTTTGAATATACAACAAAGTAGTTTAAATTATCTCAAGACTGAAGCTAATGATTTTGATTATTAAAGTCCTTACATCTGCTTTGCAGCTGTCTTTTCTACAAAATCGATAGCCCAACTGATTTAGTGCCTTCTAGGACAGCTTCAGAAAATTCTTCTACAGTTAATGTAGATGCAATTTTTCTTTGCTCTGCTCCTGGCTGAGAACACAGGAAAGGTGCCATGTCAGGACAAATTCTCAGTCAGGTTGACCTCCGTAAACTCAACAGGAGCCAGAGCAGCCACTCTGAGCTGTGTGATGAGCGGCAGTCTGTGCACAGAGGGAGCCCGGCTCTGCCGCAGTGCACGTAGAGTACAGCCCTCTCCCCGTCTGCAGAGGGAGGGTATGGCAGCAGGTCTGCATCCAAGCCGTGACAAATTGTGCTCTCCCACCACTGAGAAGCATTTTCTGGGCACTATCTTTATGGACATTTTATAGCCGCACTGTGCTAATAAATAGGAATTATTTCCTATTCACAAATAGTGAATCCTGAGGAGTCCTTGTCTCAAAAATTCTATCTTCTGTTCCCTCTTAAGCCTTCATAAAAGTCACTAGTTTTAGCTTAATAAATACAAGAAAACAAGAGTGCCAAAGTGTGTGTTCTAGTTTTGTTCCTATCTTGATAAAGATAAAAATAATTTTCCATGAACTAGCCCTGCTGCAAGTTGCATATGCCTTTAAGTTCAGGTGACCCTCCTCTGATTTACTTCACTGTCCACTTCCATAAGTGGAATATATAATCTTGCACAACTTAAATAGCAATCAGCTTTACATCATCCCAGTAAGACTCATTTGTTTGGTGAAAGTGAGGTTATAAAATTCTAACTTCACAGATGGCTAAATACTGTCAAAGAATACAACTAATGCTGCATTCCTGCTATTAACGGGAAGTTCTGGTTTTATTTAAAGAATATTTTAAATCAATATGTAATAGAAAAATCACCAATGAGGAAGATTAAACACCAGACTCTCTCCCCTTTCTTAGGAACGGTAGTTTGAAAGCAGCTCAAAAGATTATGTGGACTAGATTTGGCATGCAGATCCTGATAAAACATACCAACGTTCTTGCCATGCAATCTGACGCACTGTACTTGGCACTGTCTGCCTGGCAATGGACAAGAAATAAATCAGCACAGAGGCTAGATGACCCCAATCTTACTCAAGAAATTTAGTTCCTTCATATGTGGGTTGAGGTTATTGGCAGAAATATTAGCACTCAAAATCTGCATCCAACCAACTTTGTATATTATTTATGCGTATTCTGGGTATTGCAAAAGAAAACATCCTCTCACATTAAAAGTTGTTCAGTTACCAATTTCTAATTTTGCCTTTACAAGATACATTGATAACTCGTTCTTTAATAACACTAAGAAAATCCCACCAAACCACACCCTACCTCAAAAAACCCAACCCAACAAAATGAAAATCCTAATTTTTCTAGTGTTTATTGTGCAAAATCTCATGCCATAATATGTGATTTATACTCCTCCACTTTCAAAGTTATCACATCATAAATCTTCACTTCCCAACTGGTTGGTTCAAGATGATAAGTATGCTAATCCCCGCTTTTGTTCCTTTTTTCAAACTATGCTAATCCCCCCTTTTGTTCCTTTTTTCAAACAGCTAAACAAAATCCATGAAAAAGACATAATTTTCACATGCTACCTTACACCATCATTTCCAATCCCTGTGTTAATCCCAGCACCAAACAAGTCACACAGGGGCTGGGCTACAGACCAACACTGCACCCTGCACATGGAGTTCAGAACAGACAGTATTGCTTTGGAGGCCTGATCTGCAGACACACGGTAGGCCCAATGTCTTCTGAAGACAGGATTACGGATAGGCACTGAGTATTCCAGTGGTACAGTAGATTTGACGTATCCTAATTTTGCTGGACTACTGCTCATGGAATTGCAAACATTGGCAAAGATTCTTTTACAATCATTTTGCCATTAGCACCCTTCTATCAAAATTTACCACGCTTCATTTAAAGGATTTTTTAAAAAACCCTGCACCCAAACTATTGACATTTAGCTAGTTATTGACAAGTCTGACACTTGCTCTCAGAACTAATTCTACATGGCCCCCTTTGCATAGGAGATTCTTTAAAAGTGCCATAAGGAGGGGGGAAAGGGGAGAGAAGCTTATCTTTTCTGCTGCAGCCAGTCCTTTTCTTGTGAAGATTTTGACACAGATAAGGACTTTACCAGCTCTATCTGGAATTAAACAAATTGACTCTAATAGGTTTTAATGTATAATGATTAGCTCATTTATAAAAGATTCTACCCAATCCTCAATTATTCAGATATGGGTCAAGATCAAGGGAGTACATCAAAACAAATCCTGCACCTGCAGAAGAATTCAGATGTTAGTTAAATGAGAAACAGATCGATGGACTCTAACCTCATACAAAGATGCAGGAAGAAGCATATTAAAATTCAAAAGAGTTGGGACATCACCACTCCACATAACACTGTTTAAAGTAGTATCAGCTACTCATAAAGTGTGTGCTGCTTTTTCCTTTACCAGGCTGCAATAAATAGTGACCAGGTGTCACAGGTGTGTGACAATCTACTCTCAAGAAAACACTAATATAAACATTTGAGCTATAGGTTAATAAATGCATCTTGAGCAAAAAAAAAAACGGAAAGAAAATTAACAGTATCATATGTGTTACGTGACATGTCACTAGGTTGAAATTCACATCCTAGATTAAGCTTGAGATTCAGCCTGCAAGAAATGGCTCAAGAAGTCAGAGGTTTTTGGCTTTGTATTAGTCTTTCACTCAGTGTTTATTGAGGTAAAGTAATATGTTAAATGGAAGAATATAAATCTTGAATAGAAGAAATTTAAACAGAAAGGATATCAATAAAACAATACTGAAAATCTGATCTCATTTGGTTCCTTGATAACTAAAAAAATTAACCCTAGGATGCAATTTCAGCTTCTGGATGATCTGCACTTCCTTTCCTTCAGCTATTTGTTTTCATTTAGAAAGGAGTGATTTAAGGACTTATTTTTCCAATAAGAGATGCACAATCTAAAATCAGAATTGTCTTTCCAATTTATAAAAAGGAAAAAAATTTCCACTGCTTTCAATGTTGTTGCCCAATACTCTTAAAGTATCTTAACGGAAGATGAAATAAGTTGTTAAAATGTGTAAATAAAGGATCTGCTCCCATACATCAGTGAAACAGAACTGATTTATCTATTTGAAAATAATCCAAGCAAAATGTCACGGTAAATGCAAGTTTCTCCTATTGGCAGCATATGCTACCCCTCCCTAAGAATGGGAACATTAAGATGCCTTAGTGCCGTGTCTTAAGTTACACAAAGGCCATTTATTGCACTTCAGCAACAACAGAGAGGAGCTGGACAGAACAGAGCTCCACAAGAGTGAGAGAGAAACAACCCTCAGGCCTTGATAACTTCTGAGCCTTGCTTCACACCAAAATGAAGATTCACAGAAAATTCCAAAATAAAGGAGGAATTAGGGAAATGGGGTTTATAAATACTTGTTTTGTGCTATCACACAGACATTGCCACTTGTGATATTTTAGTCGTTATATGATATCTCTATAGGTAAAACACAGCTCAAGTTGCCCATGTACTTATTGATGCTTCTAGAGATCAATCAAGAACATGTATTGATGTAAAAGGAGCACGGCTCCTAGCTCAGGTAAGTGAATAAAATCTGCCATCCCACACATGCTCACACCCTGAAACCAGCTGACATTCACCAAGCACATATTCCTTGTGGGATTTCTGAGAACCACAGAGGTGTGAAGCCAAATAGAATTTCAGGAAATTGTCTTGGTTTTTTTCCTAGTCCAATTCCATAGCAGTCAACAGCTTTTCAAGCAGTATTTTCCACACTCAGTTTCTCAGTTGGGTAAATGTTTGCTCAGATATTATTTTCAACTGAGATGCTACTTTAACCATGATACATGTCAGATTTAATACTTCAATAGTGACAGGATCAGCCCTGTGCATCCTGAAGTGAAACAGAATGCTATATGCATCCTTGAAAATGCAATTAAGCCTCACTGAGGCACTAGACTTTCCTAAATCAGGCTTTTCTCCTTCATGTTTTACAAAAGAAGATCATTGTTCCTATCGAGAGCAGGCTTGTATCTCTATCGACCCAGCAGGCCTGCACAAGAAACCTAAATTGCCTCATAACCAGCTCATGACCTCAGTGCCTTTTAATTATGTGGGTTTCCCTGTAGCCTTTAGTTAACGTAGACATGTGGGGCAGGAAGGGGGAAGTCTATGCCCCACACAGAAGGAATACAGACTGTGTATTCAAATGTACAGATCCTGTGTCTTCTGAAATGTGTACCCTACGTAAACTCAACAGTGCTTATTTTCAAACGGCAGTACTCTGGTTGCCAGCCAAGAACAGCCTAATTGCACCACCCCTGCTGTGGCTACAGTATCCTGCACACACACACCTAAGCACACTTGAGCCTAGGTAAACCACACATCACCAGCAGGGAAAGAAACACCTGAAAGGAAAATATGTGGGCAACCAGGTCATGCTGAGCACTCTGGTGCTGCAGCATAGCCAGGATGCTCTCAGCATGGTCAAATCCCACCTAAGTCTCCAGAAGGTCACTTAAATTCTCTCCAAACACTTTGTTTTCTACTAAAAGGTGTTGGTATTTCTTTTCATTCTTAGATTCAGACTGAACTCGTTTATATAAGGGGAGTAAATGAATTGATAGATAAGCCCAAACAAAGTACTGTATTCTAATGAGAATGCCCACAAGCCACAGAAGGTTTTCAGCTGAATTTGGGTTGTTTATGGCAAGTTTCACCTCTATTCTCTCATTATTAAGACATCTTAACTTGTATTTATTTTTCCTGTTTAGAAATCTTTTT
Source organism: Atrichornis clamosus (assembly GCA_013400975.1). NCBI lineage: Eukaryota > Metazoa > Chordata > Aves > Passeriformes > Menuridae > Atrichornis > Atrichornis clamosus. The sequence continues at coordinate 7,622 of WBMZ01011583.1, forward strand.
TTTAATATATATATACATATTTCTAAAGTAACACACAGGCACTTATCTAATTAATATTTCACTTTCCCCAACATTCCTCTAACAAAATTTCTCACTGTTTACTGACTATTCTAGTCCAGTTTCATTGAGATACCTTCATTCCTTTTGGAATCTTACAGCAGAAACTTAAGAATCTAGTTTTTTGCTTTTAAGTTGGCCTTATCAGTGCAATTCAAGAATAGGCTGGAAAAATCAAGTCTACCAAAGTCTACAGGTAACTGCCTTAAAACCAAATTAACATCAAAATTTCTCATGTATGGCTCCTGTTTACCCGTTTACAATGGCTGAAAGGTTACACTTTGACGCTTTCTGTTGGTTGGTAGGCTGCCCTGTGTATCTGCATTTAACAAATATTTTGTTTGGAAAAGAATATTAGTAAATATCTTTAGTGATCTAAGAGGTCAAATATTCCCCCCCCTCATTAGGTTCTAGGGAAGGGTATCTTATTTTTATCAAAATCACTGAAACACTCAACTCGTAGGGTATTTCTTCCTTGCCCTGTGTACCACACTACTGTTGGGAGAGAGTTCAGTTTCCCTGCTGTGTTTCCTGACTGGCGGATGTTCTGCCAACCATGGACAGATAGCCCCCTCTGCCAGCAAGTGGTAGAAACTCTCCCTGCCTTTGGGGGGAAAAAAAAATTTGCACACCTACTTTTTAAAAATTATTTTTGAAATAAACATCAATTCTCTAAACCTTTTGTGGAGATCCTTCATTCCCAAAATGTTCTAAAACATATTGATCACCTCTCTTTCCCAAGCTGAGCCAACTACTGTTCTGAAGACAGAGGATTTCAGTTGTTTGTGCAATGCAAGGCGACTGTCAGCGCACAGAGCACCAGTGGTGAAAGGATTCTTATAACTTTCCCCAGTCCCAAATGGGGGCATAATATTTAAACAAAGCTGCAGACACATCAATAATGAAAATCTGGTGAACCACTTACTCTTGACTCATATAGGAATGTTGAATGCAGAATATCCATTAGTTTCCTGACAACATGGATTATTTATAGGCAAGTCGGATAGCACCACCTATTATTAAGGTTGCTCAATACTTCCTATTCTATGACCCCTGGTTTCTGCCTTTTTATACCTTTGCCACCTGGGATGAATTTTGCATACTGATGCCTGTCTTCAACAATCCTTGTTGAAAGTTCAGCCCTTTCAAAAGCAAGGTTATTAAGATACAATGTTTTTGTTCTTTTACAGGAATCTGGGAATTTTTACTTACTGAATTTTTACTCTCTGAAATTTTTCATTATCCCTTATTCTGCAAGAACGTCAACTTCAGTAGAACAGAGCATAGTCTTTGTTGCATGTAAGAAAATTCACCAAATATGGCCAATTTATGAGCACATGAAGGGTGGAAAAAAAAGACACCAACAAACAAAACAACACATTTTTCATACGAACAGAAAAAAAAAAAAAAACACCACCAAAAACCCCAAACCACTGGAAACCTCACTGTCAGTGAAGAGTTGCTATTTATATATAAATTATCCTTCCTAATAAGCATACATGTTCTAGCCCAAGGCTATGGACAAGGGGGAAAGGTTTGGTTTTGCCTCCTGGAATAGCTGCTCTGTCTTGTCCAAAAGAAACAAGTTAATGTTGGACTTGAGCACATTGCCTGAGACTGAGAGCAGCATGGCACTACTAATGCTGTGCTACTCTTTTCAGTGGTAATGTCAATTTATCTACTGACAGAGAAAAGACTCTCTGTTATCTGCTGCGTATACCCTGAGCACTTCTGGGCTTTGTGTCAATTAACACATTCTTCCAGCCTGGAATAATTATACAATAGTTGCCTTCAACTCCAATAAGGAATGAAAGTGCCAACAGCAATCTGAGAAGTTTTCTGATCCTACACTGAAGAGGGCTACACTAAAAATGTTCCAGATTTGATATATAAAACATGTGCGTGCTTAGAATCTACTGCTGATCAGCAGGTCTCATTCAGCCGGATTTGCATGTCAGGCATAAACACTAAAGAGTACAAAAAAACTGAGAGATCCAATCTACCCAGGGAAGCAAAAGGAAAGCAGTTGTGATTCCTTATGCAGCGTTTTGATAACGTGAATCAAAGTTCCAGTGTGATCACAGCTCTGCTCTGCTGCTTGTGACACCTGTAAGGAGGAAGTGATCTGTACATGTACACAACCCATAGGAAATGCTAAGGGTCAAATACCACAGCTCTCTAACATTGACTCAAATTGCAAAGGCTCTCTCCAAGGAAAACTCCAGCAAAGAAAAAGCGTTAAAAAGTTTTCTTTGTACTTGCTATCTCTTGCTTTGTTTCCAAGAGTCAGCCGAATAGACCTGAGCAGAAGAATTAGACAGAAAACCACTACAGCCTCAAACACACCAAACTTCGGGATAGCTTAGTCAGTACATGCCTTTACAGGCATGAGCAGCATGGAATAAAATCGGGGATGCAAAGGCATGTCAAGAGGTCTCTATACCACATCAGGTTGACAGGAATCTACAGAGGAAAGACCAGCCTGCATTTCCCATTCAGAAGAGTAATCAGGTCACTTTTGCAATGCAGTTGGGTTTACTGGCCTACTGCCTATGCTGGAGTCATCCAGCTGTCACAGCATCGTGCTGCTCCTGCTACAGCCCTTCGTGGCTGCCAACTCCTGAATTACTGGAAAATTACTTGGCAACATGACATGCGGATAAAAGAGAGAATCCCAGAATTTCCCCCATCACAGATGAAAAGGAATATTCCACTGCTGTGTTCTCTACTAAAGAAATTAAACTAACTCACATTACCTCATTTGCATATCAGTTTTTAATAGCTCTTATGCCAGATGAAAAAAGGGAAGTTGCTGAAGACTGCCACAAGTGAGCTAAAGAAACATGTAGTTTGCACTAAATGAATGCACTACTATGCTACACTTTATTACTTGTGCTGTTTTCCTCTGTCCAGTTTCATTCCAAGTGGAAACTCCGTTTTCAAAATTTCCCAAGGATTTGGGAAACTAGCAGAGGTTAAAGTAGGGAATGGAACACATGCCTCAGGCAACCCAGCTTGAATTTAGTTTTTGTAAAACAGTCCCACACAGCAATCCCCACAGCAAAGTTAAGTTATTGAACTCAAATGGCCCAAAGAGAGATTTATCGAATTAATTTGGTTTTAAGGCTGTTCACTGATATTGAACTTCAGTGGAAAATGAACAATTAAATGGTGTTTCTCTTAAGAATGCACAGCTCTAAGAAGATTCTATCAGCCTGAGATTTCAGCCAAACCATCTCATTTTTAGAAGGTGCTTGCAACTTCTTTCATCAATGCTATTGTTTCTAGAGCATTTCTATTATATTGTTTGTCATTATTTCCACTGCATTGCTATAGAACATCTAAGAATGCTTTAAGATCTTTATTGACTTTTATGTCTTCATCTTTAAAACTTTCTTGTGTAGTAAACAAACTCAAAAGTCCTGATAAAAGGAGGAAGTCACACATGTTTAGGCTTCTATTCCTTAGCTGATCTCCTACCAGATCCTGAACTGTATCAAAAGAAACAAACTCATCTCACACACTATCACTTTCATGGTAAAAAAATAAATAAATAAAAACCCCCCAGAATAATAAAGGCTCAAACTGTTCTTCAGAAAGATTTCAATGTTTTTAACAGTTTCATTCAGAAAACCCACAGAACTTAGTGTCCTTTTGTGATGTGCTGGACAGATTTACAAGAGACACTTCTACCAGAGAACTTAAAACACCAGGAATGACACAAACAAGAGTGGAAGAGAAGCAAGGCAGAATGAAAAGCAAAGCAATTCAAGTCAGATGAAAGAATCCTTGGTCAATGATTTTTTGCATGAGACATTTTAGAGGAAGATATTAAATGCTGTATTTCAATAACAATACCTCTAGTCTCTTAATTAAATACGTAGCCTGAACACATTCATAATTATACCAGCACTGCACAACAGGTATGAAACAGCACTCCATGAAGATTAATAGGGCATGGTAGAAAAGTTATGCTGAGCTGAGGAATTCTGAGTTCCTTCTTCATGCATACGTTCTCTTGCATCCTTACCTACCATGTCTTACACACACACAGGCTGTCGTTGTACCTTCAAAGTATTTTGTCAAGCTGGGAACACAGACAAAAAGTTTAACAAAACTAACAAACAAACAAACAAATTAAAAAAAACAAAAACAAACCAGCCAGAATGTTTGTATAGTCTTATTACAGGCCACATTCATATAGTACAAAAATGATTAAATTCATTCCCCAGACAAAAGTATTTAAACAGAATGGTCATGACAAAATCAATAAAGTCATAAGCAGACTTTCCAAATTTTCTGGGTAGCGGGCAGCCCAGAGAAGTTCTTCACAAGCTCTGTGTGGCACTTCTATTTCTGGAATATACCTAGACTTAGGAGAAATTCAACCAAGATCTCTGGAGTGGCATGGAAAAGACGAATCGAAAGGAAGCTGTGAAAGCCTTCAGAGAATGTGAAGAAGAATCCAATAGAAGAAGAGCTTCAGATTTAGCATACCTTGAAAAGTAGGACCTGTCAGATAGAATATGCCTATTTATCTTTTATATACATAGGAAGTTTACATATTAATGTTTGCATGATGGTAAATCGGAGGACTGCTTCATTAGATTTGAAGGAGCACTTCTCCTCAGGCCAGGCCTCTGGTTTGACTCAGATTGAATTACAAAGCTAAACAGAACAGGAAGGATCTGTGCTCCTAATTCTGTTTGATAGATCACTTTGTCATTTTCAGATGCCAGATTGAAGATAGCCGCCTCTCCCTTGGCAAAGAACAGCGCTTTTAAGCTCCAGGCTATCAGAGAGAGCAGCGCCCACGGTACGTGCACAGACTGACAGTTGCATTAAGATGTTTCCTGCCGCTTCTTTAAAAACTTATGGCAACCTGCTCGTTATTAGCCTTCTGTACTTGGAGAGAGTTAAATTGGGTGAGATGAAGTGGAAGTCACAGCTGAAGGTGCTCTGGGCTCTAACACAGCAGGGTAACCACACACCTCTGCAGATGTGCTGACTGGGGAATCATCCTGTGAGAATAGGAAGCAGGTTTAGCGGAGATTACGCAGAATGAATGGGAAAAGTCTTCAGGAAATTAGGTTTTTCCCATTCGTTCTGAATCTGAGGGGATTCAAAGGCACTTCATTCTCATAACTGTTTCATGTTTAGTTATGGTTGTTGAAAGATCTTCTCTTAATTTGCTGTACAACTCTCAAATTGCTGATTAGGGAGAAAAAGAGGCAAAATATGAAGGTAGATCTGAGAACATGTGGAGCCCATTAACAAAACAAATTCATGGCTTGTTTTCACTTATCCATATTTAGTATTTTCAGGGGGCTTTTGCTTTCTGCAATTTATCAGGTGCAAGCTAAAAGAATATAAAACAGACTTTAGCCAACATACATGTGTTCACACACAAACCTATCAGTTAAAGTAACAAAATACCATCCTCACTATGGAACTACTGCACCTCAGACACACAGCTAAAAGCCTGCAAATTCTATCCCCTACATCCTGTTTTCTAACATATTAAACCACCAAAAAATAAAAAAAACCAACTTGGAGAAAAACTAACAGAGGCAGAAGGTTTCAGGAGTTTTCAGGGAGTTAGTAACTGGCTGCTATTCTGCTATAACTGCTTGAGCAGTAAGCAGTGCACTGGCCCCTGGGGCTCACTGGCAATGAAGCCTCAGATATTTCTGATACACTAGTACAATAACAACATTTTAACATAATAACAACTCTTGCACAGGACCTTGCCCATAACATGGATACAAAGAAGAGAGGAAATAGTAAACTGCATAGGCCCTCTAGAGGTAAGGTCAGTGTTACTAATATTTGACAAGTTTTGTATAACCTAAGAATTACTGAAATAATCATACCTAGTCCTCACTGAGGATTTTTCAAGCATCTCAAAACATTTCAGAGATGAAGTCTGGTATTTCCGTAGAGAGACAGAAGCAGTTTCCCCAAAGTTGAGAATCTAGTTATGACCACCTCCCAGCCTTGTTCAGTTTTCTAGTCTCTATCCTTAAGAAATCTTACTGTAAGTAACTTCATTCACTATGTCTTAATAAAGTCTTAATTTTTCCAAATATTTTTTTAAATTCCTTAACACAATTATCATGCAACACTGATTACCTTGGAAAATCAGATTCATGAGATATAAGCTGCTCATATGCAAGAAACTACAGGTACAAGAACTAGCACATACATATGCTGCTGCTGAAGAAGGCTCCTTCCCTTGTTCCAGTCAGACTTTTAACCTGACTGGAATCAGACTGGGAATTTGCAACTGGGGGGCAGAAGGTAGACAGGATGAAAAATCTTGCTGATTTGAAATACATCATTGAAATTCCTTAGGAACAGCTGGAACATGCAGCTGCTCCAGTTTAAAACTGGAAACGAGATTCTATCCCTAAGAGTGGATAGACAAGAGTGGATAAACATGAAGCGTGAACTAGACAAAAAGAGAAATAGAGCATATCACCTTCTGCTAGTCCCACTCTTTCTGAAACCTCACCATTGCAAAAGGAGTTCAGACAGCTGCTCACGACCCTGGTGGAGCCGCATCAGCCACAAGAGACTCAGCCGGCAGGGCTCACAGACAGACAGGCTTTGAGACCAAGCATGGAAGCACTGGAGAGCAACATTTGCTGGGTGACCTCCAAAGGAAGAAAAAGATGGCCTCCTTCTCTGCAGAGTAATTTTATTTAATGACTTCTTAATCCCTTCCTAGGCTTTGGACCATTTGAGGAGGTTGTTGGTGGACTTCACAGTAAAAATTAATGGAAATTCAACCTTTCTTTACTTGAAATAATCCAGTCATTTCAAGTGAGGTTAGTTGTATAAGCTGGAAAAACTGACCTGGATGAACAAATCTGTTCTGCCCTGATCTGTTTGTGGTGATTTCAACTCTTTTGAAATACACATAACTTCATCTTCAAAAAAAACATCCTCCATGAAGTCAGTCAGCATCCACAGCAAAGTCCTGAAGTTGTGATAAAGCATCTGAGATAATGCACAGATGTGAGTCCCAAGTTTCAGCCTTACACTTAGACCTCTTTAAGGCCCACAGTGCAGCTAAGATGGGTTCTGTCTTTTAGCTTAGCTTCTTTTCTTTTAGTTAGTTAATCTGGATGGGTTTTGTAAGACAGATGACCTCGTGGCCACACACATTTCTAGTAAAAAGGAGGAAATATGTAGGCAGATGCGGGGGAATAGATACAAAGAATTATTAGTTTTCAGAAAAGCAATATCTGTTTACATATTCTAGAGCTGTTTTGACTCCAAATATGTATGGGAAATTTTTAGACATTTATTTTACTGGAAGATCCTGGCAATTCCCACAAACAGAAAGCAAAAGGTAGTATCATTTCACAGATCATGGCTAGTCTGAGCATCTGATAGACATTGGTGTCCAGGGAAGACCAGGGAGGACCCTTAACAGTTTACACAACAATGTAAATGACAGCAACTGTGTTTATTTTCCTAGTCTCCATATTTATTCAGATCATATTATCCAAAGGAAGAGGATTCCTGCATCGCTCATTAGAAATACTATTCATTTATATTCAACTAAATCTACTATCTTTAACAACACAGCTATATTAACAAATTAACAGAGCAAATTAATGACAGTGCCGTTGTTGGAGGGCCAAGAAACAGAACAAGCCAAAGTCCTACAGTAACTGACATGGAAATTAAGCATATACAGTAATTCATATAGTGCACAGACTAAATGAAATCATGTTTTCCATTACTGTTATAATTTGAAAAATGTTAGGTGTTTGCCTTTCATGTAAAATCCTGTGAGCAGTAAAATAGATTGTGCCTCAAACAATCTGCCTTAAACTTTCTTTCCACAATAATTCCCTCAATGACTTAATTCTGTCTGCTGTGAATTGATATATGATGAAAGCAAATAAAAGTCTGTCTTTAAATTGTGACTTTTTTCATTTCTTATATTTTCTAAATTTAAGAGTGACAAATTTTTCATTAGAGAAGCCTATTTATTCACAGAAGAAAAGCAGAAAGAAATCCATAATTAGTTGTGGTTTATCATTAATACATCTTTGCAGAAAAACCAGAGCTGGCTCCCTGAAAAATAAAGGATATTTGGGTGTGATTAGTAGCCATTTCCTTAAAAAATGGCTCTTGTTTAAATTTGGTTCCAACTATTTTAACAAGAGTAACTGGGAGTTTTGTTATGAAGGGAGAGGCAGATGTCACTTCTACACCAAATATTTTGTTATTACCATGGGCTTTGTATTTCATATGCACAACTTCACTTCTGATCACATTCTCCATTACTGCTTTTCCAGACTGAACTAATATACAATTTTAAATTTCATTTAGAAAAAGTCAGAAACTGCTCTAGATGGAATTTGAGAAGTTTAATCACTTAATAAATCATGAGAAAGTAGGAAGTCATTGGCTACAATATTTTCAATAATTTGGTAATCTGTTCTGCAAAGAGATTCACCAAGTACTTCAGTGGAAAAGTACACCTCTTTATTACAAGTTTTCTGTAATATGCTAGTGCACTGGGAGTTGGCATGCCTGCCTTTCTCATCTAATTAAAAAAAGGGAGATGATTCATTGATAACGGAAACGATTTCTAAAGTAAATTGTAGCCTCTGCTGTGCTTTGGTATTTGTAAGCAGTAACTGGAAACTGTTGCATTTTTGCCATGAACGAAGATAATAATGTTTTATCTCACATAGGTGCCCAGCACATCAGTGTTAGTGAGGGGCGTTGTGATACACGCACAAGCAAACACTTCACTCCAAGGCAATTACTGTTCTGGTGAAGCTGGTCACAGCACTGTACTGTGACTGAAAAGGCAAGAAAATGCAATGTCATGCAAGAAGCAAGCTACCACTGGTAAAGGAAGAAAGCTTGAATGGTCAGAAAGGTTACCTTCACCTTTATTTGCCTCCATTTTGGTTTCCAGATCAATCCTTGGGCCAAATTCTAGGTTTTGTCTATTGTTTACAGTACTAGCGTTGGAGACTTCAAGAGAGGCATTAGAAAACCAGCCCAATGTATTAAATGGAAGACATTAATTTGACTAAGTGTAAGTGAAACAGCACTTGGCAGCAGGAGGAAGAGAACTCCTGAGCTGTCAGATGCCTCAAGAGAATCCTCTGCCAAAACCCTCCAAAAAGATATTTTGTTAAGAGCACTACATCACCAAAAGCTCACACTGGCAAATCACCACTCCCCCTTGAAGCATCTCTGTCCAAGGACACCTTCTGCCCGTGAAAGCTGTAGTTCTGTGTGTGTTAACCCCTCCACAGACGTCACACATTCAGCAGGAAACAAATATTTCATAATGGGATATAGCATGCCCTTAACTTCTAGACTGTGCTTTTATTGAATGAGCTTCTTTTAAAAACATACAAAACAATTTACCATCAGTGCAACCCCAAAACGTGTATGGCTTACCCACTTGTACTGAAGTTGGATCAGCATAAACACACCCGACTTGTTGAGATAAAACCTGATCCAGCATCTAAGGTTTATGAGTGATAATGTTTATGTTTCTTAAATAGAAGAATGAATCATAATTCTTGACCAGTCTGCATCTGGATTTGAATTTCATACATCTTTTAGAGTTCCAAAACAAAGTTAATGGATACTGCTGTGACTCATATTAGCAATCACATCACATTAAAAAAATTCTCTTCAAGATATAGAGCTTTACCTAGAGGGCAGACTGCATCCCCTGTAAACTCAATTCCTTCTTCTCTTGATGAATGTTATCACTTCCTTTATTTCAGTTTTATATCATTATATTGACCTGATCGACTGAAGCTCATTTCAAAACTGTGACCCATTTTTCTTATGAAACTGTGAGAATGAGCATTATGAATTCAGGCTGGATCACATTTTAAAAATCACCTAAACACTCAAATTTTATTCTCATTACCTCTTTCTCCTTTTCTTTCCAAGCAGTACATTCGTGAAACATGATTTATCAGAAACCAGAAGCTTGGCATACCCAAAGTTGCCCCAGATAAGCAAATGCAGTAAATCTTATCCTGAATATAATGTATTTTTGAATTACCAGGCATGCATACCAGCTGCTGAACAGGGTGAGAAATACACAAGGTTTACCCAAACCAAAAGGCTAATTGTCCTGATCAACCTGAGTACTTAGAATTCTTTTGTCTTGTCTTTAGCATTGCTTTTGTGAAAATAAGGCCCCAATTTAAATACCTATTATATAAATATATATATTAAAATATATGGCTTTTTTTGTTTTGCTTGAAATTGCTTATGATGTCCATCAAATGCAAGCAATGAGGTACAGAAGATTTCCTGTATGACCATGCTAGCACCCACGAGGAGAGGAAAAGGAAAAACTGATGTCATGGAAGTCAGCCCTTTGAAACACAGAANTTTTTTGTTTTGCTTGAAATTGCTTATGATGTCCATCAAATGCAAGCAATGAGGTACAGAAGATTTCCTGTATGACCATGCTAGCACCCATGAGGAGAGGAAAAGGAAAAACTGATGTCATGGAAGTCAGCCCTTTGAAACACAGAATCAGAGAACAATTTAGATTGGAGAAGGCTTCTGTCTGGTGGGGTTCTAAGTGTCTCTGTGGATGGAGGCTCCACCACCTCTGTGGACAGTGAGTTGTATGGCTACTTTTTTTCCTTGATATCCTCCCTGCACTCCTTGCCTTTACGTCTCTGTTGTCTCTCACCCGGCTCCATCGTCCCTGCACCCTCTGGCTGCTGGGTACATCCATGAGCTGGAATAATCCCTCACAGCCAGGCTGTCCACACCACCTGCATGGTTTAATGCATCCTACAGCAATGCAGTAGTGGCTATGAAACATCTTGTCAGTCAGATACTCTTCTGACTCTTTACATTTTCTTTTATAGACAGTCCTCACTGTCACCAACCTGCTTACAGATATCTTAATACATTAACCTTGCAAGAGCAAGAAGAATTTATCTGGCACATGCCCAGAAGTTCAAGCATATATCAATTCCTGAAACTGAACTACTTGTCAGTATAGACACTCTTAATAAGATTTAAAATATAAATTTGGACTCCCTCCTAAATAACCCATAAGTAATTTTTTTCTAATATCAACCCTAGAACAAAGAGGCTATGATATAAATTGTCAGAAGTATGCTAAAAATTAGACGAAATAATTCCAAACCTTTGAGAAAACATTTTATTTAAAACTCAATTTCAAAAGTAACTTAATAAAATCTGTATTTATTTATCATTCTTGTTCAGGTTAGAGGGTCAGCTCTGACATTTTCCCTGAACTGCCTTTCCTATTTCTACCTCAAATTTCCTATATCACAAGAGGCCAGATTCAGACCAGATGTTACCAGGGAAAAAATCAACTGACTCTCCAGTGAAGAAGTTATGCCTGGTTTCCTATAGGAGTGAATTTAGCTCCGTGATCTCTCACTGGCAGAAAAAATGATGGAGCCATCTGCCCATCACAGGCAGACAGAACCATCCTACTGAGGAGACACCAAGAAACATCATATTTCCCACAGTGGGAGCAATATCCCCTGAATCTCCACATGGTTGGCAGTGTGCCATTAAAGCCACTTAGGACAACAAGCCCTGTATAAACAGATTATCTAACAGAAAATTTTTGTCAATATTGCTTCATCTTCCACAATATACCATTCAAATGCTGTTTTAGTACTGCAGAAAGAAAATTAAAATCCAGAAGCAGCCAATCTAAAATCTTTGAATAAACAATATTTATCATGGAAAATAATATTCCAATACTCAGCTTATGTATCTGTGACAATGTTTCAGAGTTCTGGTATTTGACAGTGAGGGAAGTACTAAGTATGTGAAAACAACAGCATAATCTAAGTGAGGATTTTGTACAACAGGAATTCCTATAATTTTTTCCAGCAGAAAGAAGTTACAACTTGCCATATGCTCCCCTTGAACTGAACTAACCCTTACAACATGCCTTGCTGAAAACAAACTCAATTGCTCAACATCTGTACTGCAGCTTTCATTAATACAATTACCAAAGCCAGACGTACTATATTATTTATCAGCATCCGCACAACACCTCACTGGAAAACACGGGGCTGTCTGCATTTCCTAGAACACACCAGCTTTAATCCACTTTGCATGAGGCACTGAGGGAGGTGCTCTCTCCTGGCAGGCTGCAGGTCCGCCCTTGGCCCCACCACTGCTCCCCTGCCAGCTCCAGTGCCCTCACCGGGGGGTTCCTGTCAGTGAAACCTCGCCCATCCCTCTGCACCAGCACAGTATTTCTGGGCTTGCAAAGAGCTGCAAAGAGAACAAAATAAACCTCTTTGAAAATAAGCAACTCAAGAAGGCAGCAAACTGCAGGAAAAGTGCCTGAGAAGCGGGATAGTGGCGTTTTTCCTTTTGCACCTGAAAAAATGTAGGCAAATCAATGGGTTCATGCTAAGACAATCACATCCAGCCCAACAAGAATGGGTTAAAGCACCCTTATTTTATCGACACCCCAGAGAAGAAATCAGTGCAGTTCCACTAAAAAACACAAAACCTGAGCATCTCCTGTTTTCAAAGAGCAACATACCCGAACCAAAGCATTACAATTCTGAAAGCCACAAAATAAATTTTTTTAAAAACCAACTAAAAACATAAATCCAGAATTAAAATTATGAGCTAAATTTAATTGTATTTAGAATTATGGCCCTCCTAAATAGATCACACCAAATACTAGTACCTTAAACATACATTGCAATGTTGATTATAGACTGTAAAGTCTATCATTGAAAGTTTTCTTAAAAATTCAGGTACTCAAACAAATGCAGATAAATATTTCATCGGAAGAAAAAAATCAATTTGATCATCTTTCAAATTTGCAAGCTCTCTGGTAAATTATTTTGATTCAAACAGGGAAGAAAAAAGGAGAAGATGTCAAAGTTTCGCAGCAATATTTTCATAACAAAAATCTGACACATTGTTTTGAGGCCAAATTTACTTCAGTTTTAACACTCAAAAATTAAAATAATGCAAAATATTCTGGTTTTGAATAAGTATTTGTAATAAATATACTATTGGTTTCATTGCATTTTAAATCCTTTCATGTCAATGTAAAAAATGTTTTGCTAGCAAGGAGGGAAGCTCCCAAATTACTATTTCTACGTATAGAGAGGCTTTATTTGCTGTATACTTGACTAATCATTTTTCTTTATCCTTTCTCCCTCCCCCGCCATTCAACTTCCTGCGCGCTCAGATGATTTCTCATAAACAAAACACCAAAAATATAGAAAACACCTTCATTTTAGGTGTTAATCCAAGTGCAATCTGGGTGGCAAAACATAACAAAACTGACTAACAGAGAGGAAGCATAAAGCAATCTCAGATGTATTCAGCACTTTAACTGCTCTACAGAATGACAGCAAGGCCCAGGTCTGTCAGCTCTCATCCAGATGATGTTCTCAAATCAAGGGCAATTTTTTTTCTTTAATTTCAACAGGAACAAGCCTAGAGCTGAACAAAATTAGAAATTATGGACTTCATGTAGATAAAATTATCTAGCAGCTATTATGTGGAAAACTATAACAGATTATTGCAGTGGTACCTGCTGGCCTTAAAACGCTTGCATTTATTAAAACATTATCAAGAGATAGGAATTGCAGTCATAGTCTTGGAAATTAAATTTAAACACAGTTAGCAAACACACACTTCTTATATGGCCTAAATGGCCAAAGCTTCACAGAAGCTGAAGAAACCACACTGACATACACAGCTAGCACATACACTTCTCATATGGCAATACTATTTGAAAGATATAATTATATAATTCTTACATATATATACATTGTGTATTTTTTATATATAATGCTATATAGTGCTTTTTGAATGTTTTAATTAAAAGCTACAGTACAAGGTAGTGTGTTCTGTAAGCTATCATAAATGAATTTAGTCCAGTTTTATTTGTCAGTATGAAGACAAAATGTGGTATAAAGAGCAAAAAAAATTTATTAGAAATTTATAAAAAATAAAAAATTAGTTTAATTTTAAAAGACATTAGAGCAGAGTTCAGACATGTCCTACAAATAAAAATATAGGACAGAGAGAGTCCTTTAACTGCTCTCATTTCTATATATAGCTAATAATGAGTCCTCAGACAAATTATTTATCCACAGACCCAAACAAAGTAGACAATCCCATCTTGCCATCCAGGCCACTGTGCGTTATTCACCCGTGTGGCAGACACCTGGGGAGGGAAACACCTTCAACCACTGCTGCTGAAGTCACTAAACCTGACTTCTTTCCTTTGACTGTCTGCTTGGATTACAAACCCTTCATGGCAGCTTTTCTCTCAGAGTCTCTTTCTATGACAAACTCTGCTCACATAGCAGGATAAAGCCTGCAGGACCATCCAGGGCTTCTGCACATCAAACTACAACTACTAAGATGAGGTGTGGTTACACTTACCTTCCTCATTTCGAGTAATAAATGCAGGTTCTTGTTAGACTGACCAGACACAGAGTACCAAACGTGGGTGCTGCAAGTCCCCATGAGCTGAATGCGGTTCTTTGACAAAAAAATTTTTGGAAACAAAGCCACAAATGTGCAGAGTCAGCATAACAGAGAGCTAACACCTAATGAAAAATTTGCCAGAAATAGCACAGATAAAGTATTCAGAGCCTATTTAATGCCAATAGTAATCTTTCCTAGGATTAGTCTAGGCCCTTATTATCTTTCACTGTTACCTGCCTTTTTTCTTTTCCTTTCTGTCACAATCAATGGCAGAAGCCGTGTGGCACCATTGTCATTGCCACATCATTATCTGTTGCAGCAGAAATACAGCAATAAACAAACAAACAAATATCCCAACTTGGCTTTTTTTCTGACGCCAACTCCACAGGGGAAAGCAAAAAAATCCCAGAAGAGCCCCAAAGCAATTTAGCCCATGAATATGACTGCTATCAGTTACCACACTGGAAATGTTGTGGGAGGTTTCCTGGCCTGTTTGTAGATGCGTGTGCTTGTTTTTACGAGGTTCTCCACCAAGAACAAAACACCAGCAAGCCTTGTGTCTCCTGTAGAGTTGATTATATTAGATCATTTTATCTTACTGACAGAGGGGAGAGACAGGCTGGGTGTGATGAATGGCTATTGTTATACCCTACCTGACCACCCTGGCGCCCACCCAGGCACGCAGCCTGATGGCAATCAGGTAGCCTGACTCATGTGATATTTGACAAAGGATAGGTCAAGATCCTCCCCATCTGTTATCAGGAAAAGCCTTCTCTCTACTTGCAGCAATACTGCAGTGTTACATTTACCACCAAAAAAATGTGTGGAAATAAGTGCAGTTTGTAGGTTTTCCTGCTACTGCACTTACACGATTAAAAAGGAAAAAGAAGCACTTGGATTGGACTAAACGGCATCTCTCTCCTGTCAGCACAGCCTAGCAAACACATATGCTTAAAACAGACCGTGTTCCTGATCATCACCGACACAGTCAAATGTGAGCATCTACAGTTAGCCACCCTTATCCGTGCTCAGCTGACTACATTATGAGCCTGCTATAAAGCTGATATAGAACTGACTCACAGGGAAAATTCTAGACGATACCACAGACATTAATACAAATACGAGTGTTTGGCTGTCTGATGCATGTAGCTGCAGCTTGAAAACTCAGAAATGGGAGCACTTCTGTTGTGAGAGAAGAAATTCCAGGAACTGCACTATGGAACTGCACACAGGGAATTACTAATACATTAAAGCAAAAATCTTCTCTTACCTCTAATGACATGAAATAAAATACAGAATGAAGAGCAGTAAGTGCATCTGCAAGAACAAGCAACATTGTAATTTTGGATCATCTAACCTGACTATCCAGAGACATCTAAGTTTTTCAACTGCAACTATAACCCTGCACCTTATGGAAGAAGTACTGCAGTACTAGAGTAGATGATGCATTTCCATTCAGTCACATAACCTATGATGTAAATTAATTCTACAAAGAGCACCTTCCACATACAGGGGTAGAGTCACATTTAGGTTATGTGTGTTATGGCAGTACACAAATCCTACTCAGTACGGGAACTGAATGCTTCTAGGCAACTTTTCTTGCCTTCACTATAAAATTAGATAAACTTTTTGCTACTCTTTACATATAGGTTTCAGCATTTGTCAATTTGCCAATATTAACAGAAAGCAACTTACTACAATAATTAATATCCATTAATAATTTATTACTAAGGATTGTAATTATTTCTTTTTGCTGTAGAGAGTTACTCTTGATGATTAGTCAGGCACATACTCTCCTACTCTTAAAGCTGGCCTTGTTGCTAGGCAGCAAACAAGAACAGCACACACTTTAGATGATCTCACTAAATAAATTATCTTTTTATTTCTTTGTTTTGACCTGAGCCCAGTACTGATACTTTCTATTTCATACTTTTGTATATGTGCTTTGGACTTTGTTAATTTATAACTTGAGGCTCTTATTTTCTTTTCCTTCAAGAAAGTCATATGCAACTATTTCCTGTCTCTGCAGGCTGAGGACAAAGATGATCAGCTGTACAGTTTTATTGCTAGCTAGCTCAGTCAAAAAGCAATGTCTGTTCATTAACTGCATCATGCACAACCACTCATAACGTCACTGGACAATTTTAGCAAAGCTAAAATCCCCCATGACGTATGGTAGCTAGCAGGCTGAAGGGCACAGGACCTGAGCACAAAGTTTGTTTCTGATACAATCCCTGGAGTGCCAGGATTCCAATTTTCAACCCTTGCAATGCCAACAGTCGAATTTAGTCAAAGTTGGGGATGAAGACTGAGCTTGTTTCAGTCTATAATTGCACAGATGCTTCCAGAAGTTACATGTTGTACTTATACCACCCTCTGTGAGGTAGGTGCTTATGTATGTTTTAGCAGCAACCTAGGTACTATATCACAGCAGCACTCCAGTATGACAAGTGGAGTAAATCATCTCTAGCCTAGAACTATAACACATCACAGCCACAGAGTTCTCCAACACAGCTTTATTGCCCTTTATAAATTATTAGACAGTTAAGAGACAAATACTTCTGGCAAAGTCCACAGTGATAGGCAGGATGGCAATGAATCTCCTTGTCATTTGCTACTGGTTGTCATGCAGTTTGGCTCTATGAGAGTAGCAGATTTAAATGAGAACCTTGAACAAAAGCAGTTCCTTGAAATGGGGTTTTCTTCCCTTCGTTTCTGTAGTTATAGGGGAAGCAAATCCCTGTACTATGCCAACAGAGACAGTGCCATGCTATTGAGAGAACTGCCCCTTTTCCTTGGAAGGCAACGTGTGGCTTGGTATTACCACTGAATACTGGACACCAGTAGGTTTTGAACACCGGTGCAACCTTTTGCATTTGTGCTGAGTGGACGACAGGTCCTTCAGCTCCAAGTAGGAATGTTCCACACCTACTTTGCACTTTGTAGGTGAATGCAAATGCACAGTGCCTAAGGCAGTGGAGAAGTGCAAACTCATATAGCTGGTAAACATACAAGATCTAAGAAACGTATAGAGGTGTGATGAAGAACTCCAAGAAAATGGGTAAAGCAACTCGTGTCAATCAAGTTACTTACCATCAGAAAGCTTTTCTGTTATGCAATTAAAATTCATACACAATCTGTAAATCTTCCCTTAATACCATAATCCCATGAAAAGACAATAAAGACTCATTACACAAACTTTTTTCCTAATATTTTCTACTACAACAGAAACCTAAGGCAAATTTTATGAATCATATATGTCACTTTACAAACATTCTCAAAACGCAGTAAAACTGAATGCAGTATACAATTTCTGCAGTTAGGGACAGAAGATCACCATTTTTCAAATTATGAACTGAGGTAAGAAGATTCCTCTTTCATAATTATATAGAAAATAGGTAATTACAACAAACCAAGGAACCAAACAGTCCCCTAATGCACAGATATTTATCATCAAAAGCTATATAAGTCTAGAACACAGCTTGGTTTTTTTTATTCTGGAAAATAACTGTTGATGGCTTATTCTTAGAATTGAGTTGCATTCACATAAAAGTAAACCAGAAAAATGAAGTGTTCACATTTATTTTTGTTCAAAATCATGTCTCTTGCAATGTGAGACTTGATCTGAGATTCAGAAAATGTTGAAGTCAAATATAGAGCTGCACACACAGGTTTATATTTAAAGTTTACTATTATTTCTTGGGACACTTCCCACCAGATACAAAGATTTCTAATCACAGTCTCATCTGAGATTCACACATCCTCTGCTTCCAGAGTGCTTTTGGCTTTGCATTGATAGTCTGGGTCCCCAAGGGAGAGTCATAGATAACTATTCCATCACACACAACCAAAGTCTTTGCAAACATCACATTATGATGCAGCAAAAGCAAGGGTTGCCAGGTAGGCATAGACATAGCCATAGCCCATGACAACAAAGGTAAATGTATAATCTCTTTTCCTTAACTAATAAATGTACGTTCAAATATATCACTCATTGCAGATATACATTTATACTCTGTTATTGAGGTGGCATGTGATAATCTTGCTACTCAAAGTACTACTTTATACATATTCTATCCATATGGAGCAGATCAAAACTTGCGTGTCACTACAAATGCATATTTACAGTTAGCTTCGAAAATATTAATATCTATATTATCACACTTCTAAAATCCCGCATTAAGAAAATTAGTTCAGAATCTACGCACAAGTTGCTTGTAGTCTATGTTACTCATTGCAAGGGAAAAATATGATCATCCATTTCTGTCTGTCTCGCACCAGAAAGCTTAAAGTCCGTGACATTCACAGGCCCAAAATCTTCTGTTTCAGCAGATGGATGAACTGTATAAATTCCTAAGAGGGCACCTATGTGCTAATGAAAACAATGCTACCATATATTAGAAACGAACCAGTAAATCCAGCACTAACAGGGCATAAGTGCACATGCAATTGTTTAGATCTCTTAAAAATTAGTCTGTGTGCCCATTTCTATTCCACAGCTAATAAGCAAGGGTTTTATTCCTTGGGTTGAGGTGGCTCTTACTAATACTTAAAAGCATGCTTCCTACCTCATCTATAAAATTTAATTTGTGAGGTATTTGATAACACAAGGCACAGGAAAAGAAAAATATACTACTTGTATCTTCTCTTCTGGATATATTAGGAAAAAAATCTTGACAATCCTAAAATCTACACAGTATTGGTTGTAACCAAATATTCCCCTTGAGGAATTTACAGGAATAGGTATGCTTTTGAAACAATCATATGTATAAATAGCTGTCAAATACATGATGTTATAATATTCTGCCTCATCATTTTCCATGTATTAGTTTAAGAACCCAAACTTCCAAAGGGAAAAGACAAAACTGAATAAAACCCATATACTTTAAATTACACATTTTGATTTAATTTAACTTAAAGGCAAAGGAATAAACAGGAAAAAAATACAATGGTAGAAAGACCACTCCTGTATGACAAGATTGCTTGATTCAGCCTGTCCACACTACATAGCATCTGATGACAGGCTCTTTAACAGAGCTATAAAACATGCTAACAGTGCTATTAAGATTACTTATACCATCTCTCAACACAGGCATAAATGCTCTTGGCACAGTCACATTTTGTACCCGCCTATGATAAATTTCAAAGAAGCTGCAGATAAGACACAAGACATAGAGAAACAGACACTTGTTTGCAGCATGGAAAGATCCAAGTGGGTCCTCTTCCCTTAGGGGAAGACATCACCAAGTAAGGCTGTAAGGCAGAAAGACATGTCAGCCTGTAAAAGAAACAGTGCTCCTCCACCAATGTTAGGTAGGTAGCCAAATAGAGGATAATTCCTCAAAAAGCATTCTAAAGACAACTGAGGAGCTCCAGGATAACTGGTAGTGTACAGTTACCAGGGGCTGAAAAACAAGGAGCAATACATGGTTAAATCCCACCCAAGCAATGTGGTTGACACCTGACTGTGAACCACAGAAGTAAGCAGAGGACACTTGTTAAATCAGAAAAGCCTCGAGGAGCTCAGAAGGACTAACGAGAGGCTCCTCAGAAAACAGCAGGCAAAATGTACCACTGGCTTATGCCCAGCTGCCAGAACTGGGGGGACACCAGCTCTTCTCCAATTCCAGGTACTGGTTTCCACTTTAATATCCATAAGAAATGACATAACGTGGAATTGGTAGCTCAGCAAAAACCTTTCTTCTGTAACCAGAGATAATCAAGGAGCAAGCAATATTACAAGTAAGAAAATAAGATTAGAATATCAAGTTCTGGAGAATGGAAAATTATTATTATTATTATGGTCTCCTAAAGCTGCTTCAACAGATTTCTGGCATGCCTTAGTCAAAGTAACTGCAAATATTAGTCTATGCATTTCATAGTATTTGTTCAGGAAAAAAATTATAAAATATAACAAGAAATATTTCTCTGAAAACTCAAAATAAATCCAGAGATCCCACTGATTAAAAAAAAAATCCACAGACCCAAAAAGTCAAAAGAATTGAAAGCAAAATTGAACTTCCAGATCTTTTAGAATTATATTTAGTTGATGAGTGTCTATCTAACAGTATACTTCCTACCAATGCCTTAAATTCAAATTTTCAGTGTACTTCATGCCACAGATATAAGGAAAAAGTAGTTCTAGAGCATTATTGTTGTTTCTTCATGGAAATCAGTTTTTCAAACATTTAAAATTAGCTCCAATTAACAATAGAAGTTTACTAGGTTTCAACAAACCTAGATATCTGGAATTTAAAGAAAAAAAAAGAATAAAGAAAAAGACAAACCCAAAAAACCAGCCAACCAAACAGAAAACCCAAAGGATCATTAAATTTGCAGCATTTATCTCATTTTCTACTTTACTTGTTTTACAGAGGCTCTGTGTAGAATTTAAATTGATTAAAATGCATCCCAAATCTTCTCCTTTGGATAATTTCTGTGGCCAAAATATTACATGTCCCATTCCTACATATTCCCTAATCCTTTATGATTCTATTTTGTCCTAGAAGAGTGCAGATGTTTTACTGAGATCTACTGCAAACAGATCTCACAAAATATTACTATATACCATGAATAAGTAACTCAATATAACAAGAAAATGTAGATAACATTTATAAGACCTATTGCAGGTGATATCCAAGCCCGGTTTTAACCTTTTATATGAAGATTTTACAGCTACTCTGTACTTTTAAGGGAAGTACACTTTAACCTTGAAATAAGTGTCTTAAACTTGTCCACCTGCTCTCTTTGGCTCACTGGAAATAGCAGTTCCTGATAAAAATGAAGACATGTTTTTGCTACATAACTTCCAGGAGAGTCTCTAGATCAATTAGCATTTGTATTATCATTTCAGGAAGTGATACATAACCCTGGCCACTTTTTCAGCTATCTCTTGGAAAGCCTCTTATCCCTCTGTCGACTCACATTTGTCTCCTCATGAAGTTACTGGAAAGAATGACTCAACATTAATTTCCATTACCGCAGAGTGAAAGTCTATTCATAAATATTGCCTCTGACAGACTTCACTTTGCTTTTTGAAGCTGACCTTGATTAACCAGTACATGCTCTATATGCCAGAGAAAAAGCATTGAGAATTTGCAACACTGATTTAACTCAACACACAGAATTTCAGGGGGAAAAGGAAAAAAAATTTAAAAATGAAAACAAGATTTCAGTATATTAAGGCAATTTCCAGCAATCATGGCATCTTAGCAATATCTTTTACTGTAATCATGTAAGGAGTACTGGAGATGCACTAAAAGACAAGATTTCATTCATTTTGAAATGCATCTAATTGAATTTTAAAGTACCAGTATCAGGTTTTTCTCCTTTGTGAATGCTTGCAGAAATGTATTGAATCAGGTTTCAAGTATTTATAAGTTATTTGTAATATAAACACAGTTTGATGGAAGTCCAGTTATTCTAAGAATCGGTTTGAAGGTATACAGTGTACCAGTCCCCGAAGTATAAAAGAACCTAAGAAGCATGTATGTGCTATACAGACAGAAGACTCCCAGAAAACAAAGCCTTTCTGTGTGAGATATGGGTCAGCAGATGGTGAAGTTACCTCTCCTGTAGCATTAGCATCTTTTCCCTGATTGCTGTAGTGCCTCAGGGTCCTGTGAGCATTTAACAACCCAATAAGATAAGGTGAGGAACAAACGTGGGGAGAGACTAAAGTCCAAATCTGAAATATCTGGGGTTATTGATTACTAAAGTCATGGGGCTCAGGTGTTTTGTTCTTTTGAGAACAAGGCCTAAATGATTTTCCAAAGTGGCAAGGAAAGTTTGAGGGAATGAGCTTCCACCTCTATCTTTGGCGCCGGCCCGCACAATCACACTTTAGTTTCTTGGTTTATTTTGTCTTGTTTTGAAGTGCTGCAGCTGCCAGAAGATGATGAGGCCTTTTCCTAACAAAAAAAATTGTGAAGACAGCTTTGGTGGGCCTGTCAACTACAAAATTCACTCTACTCTGTCCTAGTGTACAGGGCAGGATAAATACTGTTCAGATGATCTATAAAAGGTACCTAGAAAAAAAGAGCCACTAACTTTAAAGAGGTATCTACTTTTTAAACACAAATATGACCTCAGATTCCATGTTGTCTTCATGGTTTGACTTTTCAAGTTTAGGCACATCACAGCTAGTTTTCTGAGTTGGATTATTTATTGTAAGCCCATCCGGTATAGCAAGAAGAAAAGGCTTTTAATGCCAACCATGAGACAATCTCCTCTGCAGTCACAGTGCTACTGTACCATGCTTACTTTCTGCTCAAAATGTTCACAGATACCTTGCAGTTGTTGAGTCCATTTCAAAATAATATATTGGTAAATTTAATTAAAACTTCAATGCAAGATGTTCTCAGGAGACTTAAAAAAAAAAAAAAAAATCACAAAAGCTAGGGTACAAGGACAATATGTTGCTGAGCTAATTGCAAACAGATCTAAAAAGCCCTTTATCCTAATCTAGTGATAAAATCTATTTCCCACGCCTCTTTCAGTCAGGTGATATTTTCTGCTGGAATATTCCTCTCCGTAAAGCCAATATTCACTAAAAGCAACTACTAGTGTTGCTGGAACAGGTATTGAGGAGGAGTGGAAGAGCCTGCTGTAGGGTTCAGGCTCTCTAACTTGGCACTGAGTGTTTGCTCTGGAGGGGATTAAGCCCCACTGCTGTGAATAAGTTAAAGATCAGTGCATAATTTGCCTCCGGCAGCAGAGAGCAGCTGTCTACCAAAAACATTTGAGAAAACTGCTGATCCCAATGCTTAAACACCAAATTAAGACATAAGATTGAATACAATCCTCCAAACAATGGATTTGGCAGCACAGTCTCTGCAGCCACCCTGCAGAAGTTTCTGTGGCTCCGCCGGTGCATTGCCCCCAGAGAGCTCCCACACCTGCGTCCTGCTGCCCTCACGGCGTAGCTGTGCTGCCACATCCAGCCTTCCCGGCCGCTCTCTTTGAGAGCGCCTGGTGCGCCACGAGGGCCAGCAGCTCCCCAGGGACGGAAGCCCCAGAGCGAGCCTGGCATGACAGGGCCCCTCCTAGTGCTCCACCTTGTGATCTCTCTGCCAGTGCTTCCATACTAACTCCATACTAACCTCCCCTACTAACCCCCCGACACTGGGCACCACAGCTGTGCTGTACGAGTGGCAGCAGAGGCCCAGGCTCCTGCCCAGAGTGGAGCCGGGAGCAGCCTGCCCTCACGCTGGCTGTGGAGGGAAGCGCTTGAGGAAGCAATTGCTGTGAAGGGCCGTGAAGTTTCCTGGCACTTCCAGCTGTCATGGTTGCTTCATTTGGCTGGTTATGGGATAAGCACACAGGAGGTGCCCCATCGTAAGGAGCCAGCTAGATTTTCCTGCTTACCTAATACCCACCACTCTGTCACACAGTCTCCTCCACCACCTTCTCCCAGTCTGAAAGTTGGCACTACTACTCTGCAAATAAACTCCCGTTCTTACAGCCTAGAATATAGACAACTGAACAGTGACTTCCATTCTAAAAAGCATCTTAATGGCCTTGTGGAAAGCACCTTTCACTCAAGGCAGTTTGTGAACCAGCTGTCGCAGGATGACATTTGTTTTTTAGCATTCCTCATGCTCCTAAAATGCCTACTTTATCAAGGAATACCCACCCTCTCAAGGCATTTTAGTACATCTGCCCTTATAATATTCATGGGCAACAAGATACAACTTATTCTTTTGTAAATACCAATTTTATTATATTTAAACTCCTAATGCATTTCCTCGCTGATTTCTCACACTTTGACCATGATCTTTTCCTGCATCTATTTTAGACCCATTGTGTATCCTGCTTTTTGTAGGAAGCAGAGCTACTAACATCCTTAACATATCTCTCTTTCCAATTTTCACGCCCTTTGACTCTAATTGGCTTTCTACCAGCCAGCAGCCATACCTCAAGAACAGACCTTTTACCATGAACAGGCCTTTTACCATGAAGTATCTCAATTAACTTTAGGTAATTCAACCAGACAATATAAATGCCTCTTTGAACAATTCAGCAGCTACCATGTAAATATCTTAATTAGTGAATCAATGAACAATTTTTCTTTGCTTTAAGGAAGCACACCGAAAGGTGAACATCTTTGGCATTGTATTCTAAAAACATTGGTTATTGAGTCACAATGTTGTCTTCCCAAGCAATATGCAGTGATGTAAATGATACAATGTCTTGGCCATACCTTTGATGAAAAAAAAGCATGAAGCAACTGAATATTGTAATTTTCCTCTCCTCTTTCCCTAGATTGGTACGTGCATGTCACTTAGAGAAAAATCCAGATCCCATCCCATGCAACATTGGCCTCGAGAAAACAATACCGATTCAGACACTTGTTCAACTCTAATCTCCGACTAGTAAAAACCAGAAACTGTATTAGCAGTTTTCAGAGCCTTGCTGAAACTTACCAGCATTCAGTCTTATTCAGGAATTTATTCAACAGGAAAACACCCAGCATCTAACAGCAGAGACATTTCACAGATGTTAGTCAATTGATTAACTATGCAGTTGCAACGTAATAACCCCATACATGTGATTGGGGAATTACAACTTGCAGCTCTTCAGCTGTATGACACTGTTTATTGATTAGAAATACAGATTGCCATTCTCAGAATTGTAACATAATATTTTAATTACTGCCATATATAACATCCAACTTTCAGCCCATTAGGATAAAATTATCCACATAGTGACTAAGTCCTCCTCTCACCCACAGTTCCCAAAAGCTGATTTATCAGTGATGCCTAGTCAACCATGATTCTGCAGCTTTTCTCCCCTACCAAATAAGTTTCTGTGTATTTCTCATCTGCTTTTATCTCATTTTGCTATGGGAAAACTCAACTGAAGATGTTTATAAGAAGAAAAGTAATTGGATGCTTTTTATTTCACAGTCCTTACAGAAAGTTGTAGAAAATGGAATAAAATAGCTATAACAAAAATACTTTAGAGGCAGTAACCCCTACATCTCTAGACTGTCCCTTTTTCATGTTATCTACAAGCACATACAGAATCTGGCAATGCTGTTTGTCCCACAGTATCTGATCCTCTTTGCTACGGAAAGCAGAAATGATTAATCTTCCAGTAGATTTCAACAGTTACTAGCAATTCCACGCACAAAAGACTCTGTAAGAGACAGGGTTTGGAATTTGCTTTTTCAACATTTCATTGACTTTTTTCCTCTTCCTCCCCCCGGGATTGTTTAATGATCTGTGTGGGGAGAACTGATAAGCAAAATTTTAACACAGAAAACAATGGACCTAATACCTCTCTAAGGAAGCTCTCCATGTCTTAATGTGACTTTTGTGCAGAATCCAATAACCGAGAACAATTCCAACAATAGTATTAGTCATTAGATTGTGTTATAAAGGCAACATTATAAACACCCTTATACAATAACGATATCTTTCTAGAGGAAGTACACACGCAAAGGGAATAGATATTATTTAGACTAAACTCATTTCTTGCATTTAAGTTTCTTTTCTGTCACTAGTCCTTATGTTTAAGTAAAGAAATCAAGTCCAGCTATATAAAAGACAGCTCTTTTTTTGTGCACTGGGAAGGCATATGGCAAGTTGAGCTATCAGAAAATAATGTTTTCTAGCAACAAATACCTAAATAAATTAACCCATTCCTATCACTCAGAAGGAGCAAAGACTACAGGAAAAGAGGAAAAAGGCGTCAGTGTGAGATGGTGGTTTCCAGTGATGCAACTACTTTCAGCCTGTGCCTAACTCTCTGTGAAAAATAAAAACGTGTATTGTAACTGTGCTATTCACATCACAGAGAACTTTCAAAATAACTAGGTCTTAAAAGAGAACCTTGTCCATTGCTGTATTGTACCAGTAGTCGAGCAGAAACCTGTCTAAAATCTAATCTCTCAAACAAAGGTTGGACTATCACCATTTAATTCCTCAAAGGAGATGCTGACATACGGACAGTTTATGTGAGAGGTTTCGAGGCAGCACAGGTGTACAAGTGTTACAATTCCATATGCTGTCTGTGAATAAGACATTTAACACTAAAGCTGATTTAAGCATGAGAATCTGAAGGGAATCTCAATTATTTTACATGTGCTAATGCCAAGAGTCATTCACATTGGAGTGAACTATGGAAGTCCATTCTCCTATAGGAAAAGCACTGTTTAGACTGATACTGCTCTGAAAATAATCTCACGTAGCACATTTCTCTGAATGTGCTCTGTCACCCATCTACCCATTCGTCCTTTGGATAATCCAACACATGGATTGCCCCAGGCTCTGGCAGATAGTCTTTGTTAACTGGGCAGCCAGTCAATCTTGTCTTAAGGCAGCGCAAAGGAGACTGCAGCCTGTGTTTTGAACCAGTAATGCTGGTTTGTACACTTGTATTCCCCCATTCTCATCTCACTGCTTGTAATCCTACAACAGCCATAATCAGAAAATATGAGAGTCTGGAAATTGAAGAGAAGTCAAGGAAACCAAGAAATGCACAGTTCAGATCAGTTTGCACTCTTTAAGTCAAGGCAGATAACCACAGAACTTCACGATCCAGAATTTGCAAAGCCTCCTGTTTATCTTCCACCAAAGGAAAAAAATCCCAAACTTAACAAAAGCATATTAAAACATTTTATTAGCCTCAGCTTACTGGTGCATTTCTGCATCAAAAAAAGTCCCCAGGTTTGGAGGGGTTTTTTGCCTTATAATTTATAAAACCCAAAATTGCCTCCCTGGGCACTCCTACAACGCAGGAAGAATGCCCTCAAAACCAGAATTATCTTTAGTGGCACACCTCATAAAAAAAAAGATGGGAAAGTTGTTTTCTTTTGTTTCTTTAAGAGTATAATGAATCTTACTAGTGAAGGATTCTCTGTTACAAGCTCTCGGATTGAAGTGTCTGTCCCACGGGTGTATAGAAATCAGAAAGTGGGCAATGCTCAATGACCATGGATGAGAAGAGAGTTTAAGAAGCATACAAAGGCTGTTATATAACCTATTAATTCAATGGCTTTATAGCATTTTCTGCTCTGTTGGGTACAAATGAAAGGAAAAATTACCTTTTCCAAGCCTATACAACTCACAATCCCTAAAAAGGGC
Organism: Atrichornis clamosus; assembly: GCA_013400975.1. Taxonomy (NCBI): domain Eukaryota; kingdom Metazoa; phylum Chordata; class Aves; order Passeriformes; family Menuridae; genus Atrichornis; species Atrichornis clamosus. The sequence goes on from WBMZ01011583.1 coordinate 35,248, forward strand.
TGGCAGAATCTATTCTGGGAGACACTGTTCATATAACCAAGGGGGACAGTTACTTCTCTGATGAAAATTACAGCTGGAATTGAAATGGATAAATAATTCTGTTCTTTCTGAACCAAACTCTGCTCTACAATGATGAATTTTCAGTCACTCTCTGTAATTTTTGCTCACAGAAAATGAAACTCACCAACAGAAACTCTGCTTTTGTCACTGAGATTGATTTCAAGCTGGACACTGCTTTAGCAAAGGTGGCACACTGCAAGTCTTTGGAGTTATGGTCTGTCTTCACAGAAGGCAGATAAGAAATAACATCAGGGGCAGTTTTATTTGAAGTGAAAGGAAGGAGCTTAGGAAAAACTAAAATACAGAGAGGATCCAAACTAAGTGTTCTGACCTACAATGCTGTGTTTGGTTGATCACTAAATCTTTTCTTATCAGCATAAGGAAAACCAAAATTACCACTCAAAAGTCTGTCCTGCTTTTGGCTGAGATAGGTTTAATTTTCCTCCCAGTAGCTGGTACAGTGTTTGTTTTGGATGCAGTATGAAAATAATGTCAATAACAAACTGATATTTTAGTTGCTGTGAAGTGGTGCTGACCCAAAGAAAGGACTTGTCAGTTAGCCCTGCTTTCCACCAAGGAGGTACACAAGAAGCTGGGAGGCAGCACAGCCAGGACAGCTGACCTGAACGTGCCAAAGAGATATTCCATACTACAGTGTCATGCCCAGTTCTTAAACTGGAGGCAGTTACCTGGAAGAGGGAGCTGGTCCCAGCTCTGGGGTGGGTTTGACATCAGTCAGCAGATGGTGACCAATTGTACTGTGCATCATTTGTCTTTTTGGGTTCTCTGTCCCTCTCTTTTTTTGTTACCATTATTATATTTCTGCTTTGTTTCAATTATTAAACTATTCTTACCTCAATCTGCGAGTTCTATTTTCTTATCTTTCCTGATTCCCCTCCCCATCCCACTGGTGGGAGGAAGGGGAAGTGAGCGAGTGGCTGTGTGGCACTTAGCTGCTCTCTGGGGTTAAACTGTGACAAAAATCTGTGAAAAAAGTGCTTGATAACTGCTTTGCAAATCAGAACAGGTTATTGTCAAATGGCTTCAGAGTTCACGTTTATAAGAAATAAAACACGGTTGCAGCTACAGGGGTTGGAACGAGTCAGTAAATTCAGGATTAAAAAGTATACATAAAAATGAATCTCCCTGTGAAAACACATCTATGTTATCAGGTGACATATTTTGTTCTCATTCAGAACAAAACTTTTTCAAAATATCCAGCCTCATACACTACAGTAAGTGCATCAAACATAGGTACCTCGGTAAAAATATTCTATAGTTCTTCATGCAAGATATACGTTTAAATCACGATGAAGAGATCCAGCCTATAAAATGATATTAAACTAAACAACAAAAACTTTATCACTGGATAATTTTACTTAAAGAGTATCTTTAAAAAGTCACGCTAGCTTTAGTGATTTATTAAAATGTGCAGCTTTTTAAGTGATTACAAACAATAATAAATTGTTGAATTTCAGACTATTTGAGAAAAACAAAATAATGACATTAGCTTGCTTCTCTGTATTGAGGGTACAATTTTCCAACTTATTAACTAGCAATGTCTAGTAATTAGTTTAATAAATTTTGCAATCGAAAGAAAATTGCTATGCTCTTTTAACACAGACATCAATCTAAGCCCTAGTAAGTGTGAGCTCATTGCTGAAAGTCCCGTTTTTTTTTAAATAAGACAACAGCAAAAAAGCTTTGTTTTTTGATATTGTTCATCCCTGTAACACACTGTATATAGACCCTTTTTCCAGGAGGGCAAGGTGATATCTCCACTACACAAGAGGAGTTTCACCGTGACTTCAATGTGACTTAAATAAAACCTCTAAAGTTCACAGTAGCACAGAAGCAACAGTCTGCCACATTACACAGGCTCACATACATTTGCACCTCCTTCCTACTTCCCAAACAGGAGTTCACAAATCACATCATGTGAAGGAACAGAGAGCTCCTCTGGGTGACTGAGCATAGCAGGTATGACAGGAACAAACTTTCTGCAACAAACTTCACAGCAGCTCTCAAACAAAGCATGCTTAGGAACCATTGTCTGAAGTTACTCTGCAGCCTTTGCAACACTTAGAAACATTACATACACACACACACACTTATATTCAGTTTAACATCCTCAATCTAACATCCTCAGATTCAAGAAAAAATTACAAACCACAAGAAAAAGCCAAAATCTAAGCAAAATCCACAGTTCAGGCTCTAAAATGCTCATGTTTTAGATATGTATTACTCTGTACCTGACAACCTGATTCCCACAATCAGCATATTAAAAGATAGAACAGTGTCCAGAAATTCAGAGAAGTGTGCCTCTGAATTCCATTTACATTAAGACTTCGAGAACTTAATGCCTTGGCTGAATTCACAATACAAAATAGTTTTAGTTGCTTTTACTTCAACTTTCACAATGAGTCTGATTAGGTAGCATGGACATACTTGTTTCAGAAGCACGCTTCTTCATTTCAAGAAGTAATTGCCAACACATTCCCCTACTCCATCAATAAAAGTTTTCTTTTTTTCCAGGCTCAATCCCTGCAGTGAAATGGCACACAGACGACAGTACTCAATTAAGTTCAGAATTAATGTAGCATGAAAGTACAGTCTTACTGAGAAGGCCAAGGGAAATTGAACAGGAGGATTACAAGTATTTTCACCATATTTTACTGCAAATGACCGCTTATTTTTCCTGCCATGGAACAGGTCAGTAAGGCAATAGTCAATAAAGAGGACCTTTGCGAAGCAAGGGGTTGTCTTGAACTCTTCAATATATTAATTCAGCTCTTAATATTCACCAGTAACAGAGTTTATCTATACACTTGTGTTGTTTTCAGATAAGTTACTTCTGAGAGGAAGTTTCATTTTTCAACCACCTCTGTGGGTTATTGGATAACCCTCAACTGTTTGTGAATAGTTTCAATAAATTTAGTTATTGGAATTAATTTCTCTCACTGCATGATGAGCTCTGGTAATTTCTGTTCATATGTACATACTGATAAGCATAGTTACGATATACGCATAGTTATGATATATTTTTTTGTGGATCAGTTAACTGAAATGGCTTCAGACACTGACCTTGTCAAAGAACTAGTGAATTATGTTAGCTGAGACTTATTATTCCTATCTCATGAAAAGTGAACAGGGGATGGGAGGGGAAAAAAATGTGCCTATGATAAAACCAGTAGAGTTAAATTTTGAGAAATTGAAAACAAAAATTTGAAAAAGAACTTAAAATTGTCCTGGATCATTTTGATTCAATCTATTTAAGCATATCTATCTTATTTAGACTATCTTTCAAAAATAATTCAGTATGGACCACTGAGTATACAAATGTATTTTATGAATATGAAACCAGACACATTTAAATTAATACAGGAAAAACATTTCTGCTATGAAAGGTGTTTTGGAAAATATGATGTTGAAAGCAATCCTTTTCTTGTGAGAAGTTTCACAACTATTCCCATTCCTCCCAAAAAGAGGCTTAATTCTTTTATTTTCAGTCAGCAAGTGGGTATCTGACCATCACCTGGCAAATCTGCAATCAGACCAGACTTGACAGTCATTACCACTCTACATAAAAGTAGTAAATAGAATAACTAGAACTTCAATATGAATTACACACAATTCTCCTTGGTTTGAGTGTACATAGGAAAATTACAGAATGGGTTGATCAGCATGCCAGCATCTCCAAAACGCACACAAAGACTCCCCTCACCCCACAGTGTGCTCTGCGTAGTCATTGCACCACCCATGATTCAAAAGCACAGACCTTTCTCAGATTTCTCAACTTCTTAAGAAAAAGACTAAAATCCTGAAGGGCCCTTTTAAAGTTCAGTGTTCTTCACCTTTTTTCCTTAGCACTCACTCTTTTTCTTCAACTGCAGGGTTGTTTGGCATCTGATATCTGCTCTGTCATCTTCCTGAAGGCATTTATAGTACCTTTGAATTTCAAGTTGTACCGGGAACCTCTCTTGCTAAAATCGTGGCACCATCATTTGTTTTTGTCCCCAGGGGTAAAAGGAAAATCACTGATACCAAAAAAGAGTATAATATTTCAAAGCTCTATGGAAATTTTTCAGGCAGGAGCTTGTTTATCTTCACTAAAATTTCAGAGAGGCAAGATAATTTGAAGTGCAGTGTGGTGAATCAGAGACTGACAGGTTAAAATAATTGAAAAGGAGCTCGAGTTTTTGTGTTAATTGCCTGCTGCAGGAGAAGTCCCGTGCTGCAGCCTTGCATCGAATCAGCGAACAGAGACACAATATTTACTATCAATCAACATTACAAGCATTTAATGAAAAGTTTCATAATGGAAAGGTTGAGTGAGCTGAGACGGATCATTTCCATTAACCAACTCCTCTCCACAACCTACAACTCCATTATGAAGCAGCAGTCTCCAATTCTTTTAAAGCTCAGTTTCCTCATACAAAAACCAGCTTCTGCAGCACATAGAAAAACCACAAAAAGCACCACTTTCTTGCATCTTCAGTAAGGTACAAGGAGTGACTTGGGACAAAAGGGGATTCTTTGCCTTTTTTTTGGTTTTGTGTGCATTTTACCAAGGGAGAGCTGGAAAAGAACTGAGAGAAGTACAAGGAAAAGGATGGCATAAAACACTTGTCAAGCTAGCTGTGATTGACAATAAATTTTAAATTAATCTAAGTAAAATTGCTGAATACAGGACTTATATTCCTATAAAAACCATTTCCTTGACAGAAGAATTTATTTCTGGGTTGTGTGCCTGGCAAAAGGAGTAATAACAGATCTCCTAATGATTATATACCTGCTTGTTTTCTGAGTTCAGAGTATCTGAAGTTTTCAGATGGAAAATGAATGTGAATTATACAACTGAATTTATCCCTTACTAGAAGCCCTTTAAACTCAATTGAGGATGTGCAGGAAAATGAGAAGCCTTCAAAGCAATCTAATGTACAACACAGTTGTATCAAGTACCTACTAACTTCAGCATTCAAAGCAGACTGCTAGTGCCAGGTCCTGAGACTGCACTATTCCACACTCAACTAGACATATCCAGAAGTTATCCATACCCACGTGTCACAGATAACCTACCCCCACAGAATGGGGCATCTTCTCCAGAAGCTCACATTTTCTTACTCATGTTCTCCATTTATTCATAGCTATATCAAATAAGAAAAGGATCCTTGAGTATAAAGTGAAGACTGCTGGAAGGTGAGAACACAATCCAGAGTAGGGCAGAGGAAGTGTGTAAGTACCTACAGAGAGCCAAAACTCAAGCAGCAGCAGCTCATGTCCACAAACAAGATTAACTGTGCATCAGCTATCCTGTCTGCATTACCAATTAAATGTTTGCCTAAGCTATCTAGACCACAGAAGTTTTTGAATTATTGTCATCATATATTTTTCTCACTTTTTTGGCAAGAGAAAGGAAACATTTGAAGGACTCACAGAGACATTAGTCAAAAGACTGATGCTGTCTGTTCTTGGCTAGAGTTTATGCAATGACATTAGAAAGAATTTTTAGAAACTTCTCTGGCATTAAGGTGAATAAGTAAGTGGCTAAATAGATAGTTTAAATGTGACTCTATAATTAATAATACAATTTTATTAATACATTTATTTTAAACAAAACTAATACAGGTCCATAGGGGATATATTAGCAAAAACCCCATAACCTAACCATCATGTAGATTTCTAGGAACATCATTGTCATCCCTGAAATAATGTCAATGAAGTGAGTGAGTTATGAAGAGATGAACTGGGGTCAGTCTCTGTCATATATTTATTTTTCTTCATTTATCACAAAAGAAAACTCAGGTAGTTCAGTCATGTTTATAATTGTTTGACAGGAAAATAAACAGGGAGAATGATTTTTCAAAATATAAATGCTTAGGCTACATTTTTGTTTTCATTAAGTGTTTCATTAGGGGAATGAAAAGCAAGATAGATGTACTAGTTCAGGAGCATAAAAAGTGAAGGAAAATGACAGTTCTAATCACTAATCCAGCAAGTCTAAAGGTAGAGAAAATTAGTTCATTAACATTTCACTTTTTAAAAAATGTTATTAGTAATGCAGAAGGACAGGTAAAAACAGTTTTAGAAAGTTTACTGGTATATTTATCTTCACAAATAAAGGATATTCGTATAAAATATCCCAAACCCTATAATGAATCATTGGAAATGGCTTCTTTTGGTAGTTGCAAATACCTAAGAAATGTTAACGTGCTGAAGGAAGGGAGGGTGGAAGGGAGAAGACAAGCAAATAAAACTAGATACCTGCAGCACCTGGGTGCTTGCTTGCAACTCTTCAGCAGTTCATTTGGTTTTTATCACCGTCATTCTCTGGGGATCCTGGGCATGCTGGATGGGGACACCAACTAACCGTCAGCCCTTTGTTTTTCTTGTCAAGAAAATTATTCTGATTAAAATACCCTTATTTCACACACAGACCCTAAGACTGACTAACTAAAACAATCACGTGAAGCTTGCTCTGATGTAACATCTTTACAACCAGAAAAAATATGTCTCCATCTCAAAGATACTAAGAATGATACAAACCCCAGACACTGGGTTTCACTTGCATTGTTCCTTTCCGTCCTTTGAGATCAGGACAACCAACCAGAAGGTCTGACACAACTCTTCTGGGTGATGGGTTCCCCTCTAGAAGCCTCTACAGTGCATTTTCTAGTGCAGTTTCAGGAGTGCAATAAAAGAACTCAGTCTCGGGACAGCTCCCCACATTTTCTGTAACAAGGGTATTTTCAAAGCTAACAGCCAGCAGGCAGCTGCAAGAACAAAATTGGCCTGACTGAAGCTCCTTGCAGCTCTCCAGTGGCAAGTGTGAAATACTATAATTTCTCCCTGTATATTTCTGACTATTATTTTTTATTGGACTAGTTATAGCTGTGTCCCAAGAAAATTAGGGCTCATCATGTAACAGAAACCAGGTAACAGAAATAATAATTTTTAGGGAACCCTGGGCATTAATCTTGACATTAATCAAGGTTTCATACTGCACTGCTACTTCTGCTTTAAGAAAAGCAAGGCATTGTGAACATGAATATACTCACACAAAAGCTGTGACTTTCCAAAGCAGACAATTCATATTGAACGATGAAAGGGAGTGACAGGTGCAAAATTACTGAAAAGAGGAATTCCAAAACGATGGTACCTTTAAAATACTTTTGTTTTAAACACTTACATGTGTATGGGAAGGGTGGGGGTGGCTTTATCAGGATTCTGCCTGAATTGGTTTCAGGTTCTCCATTAAGACAGTTACAGCATCTCTTAGAAACAAAATAAAAACAAAGGTTTCTACAATATCCTCAACTTTGCTTTGTAACAGAGCATATCTACCCCAGGTCAGGCATCAGACACTGTGTTCCCAAGTACTAGATGTCCTCAGCTTTTAAGCATGGTACTTTCCCAGGTTTTTAATCAAAAAAGGTCTTTGGCAGCCATGAATCCCTAAAGATTGTTTACAAAAAAAAAAAAGTGTCTTTTTCTACACTAGGCAAGAAGGTTTCACAATTTATCCATCTTTATCACCATATGGTCAACTTTTTCAATGCATTCTAATTAGGAATACGTTCTAATTAGATCTATATCTTTAGCAGTGACTATTGTGCAGTGAGTCTGCTCACCAAGACAGCTCTCCCTAGATTGTTTTCAGAGGAAACTCAAAAGTTCTGAGACTGAAAAATATGTATTTGATCAGCCAAAGATTTTTCAGTGTTTTTCTGGTCAATAGCCTGAAGAGAAACAAGATGCAAATCATTGTAAATGATACTTGGTTTCTGAGGGCTTAACACATTGCAGGGTGTGATTAGAAATAGTGCAGTAGAATACAAGTTTTTTCTAGAGGTTTCCTCTTCTGAAGGCACTGTCCTCCTTTCCTGAACACGTGGAGATAATGAGTTTTCACAAAAAACTCTCAGATAAAGTCCAGACCTGCCACTAAGAAACTATACTTTCCTGCTGACACATTGCTCCGAGTTTTGAATTCATTTGGTTAGTGGTTGGAAAGACACAAATATCAGGAGCAGAGAGAAAGAGCAAGGAAAAATAGACATATGGGAGAATTACAATACTTAAGCCTATTCTTCACTCCTGCCTAGCTGCATCTATAACACTTGTGTGACTGGAGCTAACAAATCCAAGCAGAAAGACAAGCTGCATCACTGCTAAAGCAAGGAAATTCAGATGATTGCCACTGGGCAAACTGCTCAGCTATTCAGACCAGGTTTCTAGGACGAATGCAGTGCTCCTGCAACAACTCAGCCACTGTCTTCATGACCAAGCACACCAACAAAGCCAAAGTGCAGGTATGTCCCTCAGCTTCCCCCAGGGAGCTTCCAATTCTGTAGTAAGCCCACAGTCGTCTCGTGATCTAGCATTCACTGCTGGTCATCAGCACAAGGAAGTCATCGGTAATGGAAATAAAATAATTAGGTGTGGAGAGAGGCTCGTGCTGCCTTTACAGTGCACCCCAAGCAGATTTCATGAGTGACATTAGCCTGCCACTTCCCTTCCCAGTGCCTGGTGTTCTTACAAGAAATATGTGGAAAATAAGTAAAAGTATGCATGTATTTTTTGGTAATACAGTATTTGTTATCCTACTAAACTTACTAGCATCACTGTTGGATTTTATCAGCAAACACATTCAAAACTGTGTTATAAATGACAGGGGGCTGATTTTTTGGTTTGATTTTTTGTTTGCTTGTCATGGCTAGGGTGATTTTTTTTTTTTCAGATTTATGAGGTTTCCTTTGTTTCCCACCTCCAGATCTTTGTCTAAAGTTCTTAAGCGCTATAAAGAGTATTTACGTGCCTTTAAATGAACTATACATTTCACTCTGCAATATTTAATCTTCCATGATATTGAGAAAATGCACTCTGTTCTTTGAAGGTAGCAGTACATCTTACATGTTATTACTAGAAAAGGTCATGGAAAGATCAATACATGCCTTGTGCTTACATATCTTACTAGAGAAAATTGTCCTTTACAAGCAATATTAAAAACCTCCCCTAGAAAGAAGCAGAATCATAAGGAATAAAAGTGGTAATTAACAGAAGGCAGATGGAATGCCTTGAACTTTCAAGGTTTGATCCTGTGCAGCCTAAGAGGAGATAACAGCCATAATAGATGCTTAACACCAAGCACAGATGTAAGCAGAGCCGACTAACTAAGAACAGTGAGGGGGGTGGTGATCTGCATGGTTACTTACTGAGAAGTGAATGAGAATATAAGAAGTAGATTAAGAAAAATTGCTTCCTCCTGATGCTCCACCCATGCATTTTCTTCTAATAATGGCATAATTCCCCGCTCCTTCTGAGCACTAACTGCATCTTAGTCAGTGAAGATTTTACTCAGTCACAAAAGAACCAGATAAAAAATATAATTTAAAGTTGGGGTGCAAGTTGCCTGTTGGCCCTTAGTTTATTGTAATGATGTGTTACTACTGCTGTTGTTCTATGACTTCATTTTTGGTTTGGGGTAGATGAACATAATAGAATCAACCTTTCTCTATTGTGTCCAAGACCTTACAAAGATTTGCCATTATAGATAACATTTAAAATCCATTCCTTTCCATCATTTAAAATTCTTCAGCCAAAATGTTCATCCTTATCACAGCTTCCTTCTTGCATGGCTTTGACCACCACAAAAACTGCATCATTCATTGCTTTTTCATGCACAGGAAAGTGAGGCACAAAGCAAACCAAGCCTGAGATCCAAAAGGGATTTTTGTTTTGAAAGCTGGAGTCACTGCAATGTAGGAACCTAAGCCAAAACTTAATCACAGACTCATGTTCACTTACTGCCTAAACTCCTCAGATAGGTTGGTTTTCAACTTTTCAAATTCCCTGTCTACCTAGAGCTCAACTTCTACACATGCACGTTGGGTAGGTGAGGAAGAGTGAAGCATCCACAGCTCTGAATTTTTATCTTGCTAAAACTCATAAAGCAAAGTACTTCCACATATTTTAACCAAGGGGGTGGTCTAGCAGACATTCCCACAGTACACCGAACAAGTTTAACTCTGTAAGTAAGGTTTATCTATCAACTTCAACCTCAGTGACATGACTCATTCATTCTTTTATAGGATATCCTAGTGATGACAGCACTCACCCAGAAATGAAAAAAAGCTCTTATTCTGAATACTTGATATATTAAATATTTATATACTTTTGTATATTTATGTATTTTTAATGTATAGTTATTTATGTACTTTATTTATTTATTTTACAAGACTCATCACTACAAGGACAGATTTCCTACTCCAGCACATGAAATGCTCCCCATTCCTTTTCCATTTACTCTATTTGAATCCCCAAAAAACAGATCAACTTCAACAGGAGAGGTAGATAATACCTCCACACAAAACAACCTCCTGTCACACACAGCACAGCTCCAGTGAGGATGAGGGCAGAGCCCTTGCCAGACAGAGGCAAGGGGGACAACACTACCAACTGCATATTGTGCACATCACTAGGCAATCCTGTTTCACAAAAGACAACTGTTAAATAACTTAGTATTTTGCTATATTTGTGTAGGGAGTTGGTTGGAGTTTTTTGGATGGGAGGTTGTTTGTGTTTTGGGGTTTTTTTAGTTGGGTTTTTATTATTATTATTTAAATCACTGCAAGATTCCCAGTTGTGGTGGGTTTGTG
>WBMZ01011585.1:0-25576 GCA_013400975.1 Atrichornis clamosus
AGAGCCAGCCTGGGTAGTTTCTGACCTCTGGACAGGCTCAAACTAAAACATAGGGTATCACCTCCATTTAGTAACAGGCTTTGTTTTCAAATTTGTTTTTGAAAACAAATTATCCTTTGTTTTCCCTTTGTTATTAATGTATTTTAAGAAGCCCTTTTTGTTGTCCTTGACATCCTTGGTCAGGTCAGACCAAGTCAGGGTAGTTAAAGTCTCCCACAAGAACTGGGGCCTGTGACTGTGAGGCTGCTTTAGGCTGCCTGTAGAAGGCCTCGCTCACTCCCTCCTCCTGGTGAGGCAGCCTGTAGTACACACCCATACCAGTGCCACCCTTGCTACTCTGCCCTTTTGCCCTAGGCCATAAGCTCTCAACTCACTCATAATCTACCCAGGCCCAGAGCTCGATCCATTCCAAGGATTGCATCACACAGAGGGCAACTCCATCATCATGCCTTCCTAGTCTTTTTCTCCTAAACATCATGTAGCCCTTCATGACAACATTCCAGTCATGTGAGCTGTCCCACCTCATCTCTGTAATTGCAGTGAGATCAAAGCCCTATGACTGCACACAGATCTCTTGCTTTTCCTATTCATTCTACATACTGTGTGCAGCGTTGTACATGGACTTTATAGAAGTATTTGGTTGTGTCAATATCCCAGTGGTGGTGCAAAGGGACACCCCAATAGTCCTGTCTCTCTTTGGGTGCTTGTACTCATTGAAGGTGTCCCCTCTTAAGTCTTCTTATGCTACTTGGGTGGTTGCTATAGTTCTCCCCTTCACATACTTTATATCTGTTGAACCTGCCTATGTTCCCATCCCACTTGAAATATAGTTTAAAGCTCCTTAAAGACTGTATGTCAAAATTGAAATTTAATAGATTCAAAAAACTTGTAATCCTTCAGCTTGATTTTTTTCATAATTTGTTCTTTTTGTCTTGAAAGCAACTATTTCCTCTTTCTGTAAGTGTATCTTTAAAACATAAGCCTCTACAGGAGATGCAGATATCCCAGAGCAGATTCATATTCATTGGCTGCTTATTATCAATCATCAATATCTATCTTATGTCAAAAAATACAGTAATGATAGTTACTATGAAGTAATTGTGAATGCACAAATGAACTCTTAGTGAGCCAGTATTAGTTTTTGAAAATGCAGATTGTCTAATTATGTCAAGGATATTTGCACTGAGTATTTCCTCTCCAGGCTTACTATGCATTGTACTGCTGCAAGTCTGCAACTCATCTTCATTGCTAATTCATTATCAATCCAGCTCTTTGTTACCTATGGAATTAGGGCAATTTGAAGCAAGAAGGAATGAGGCCAAGCTATTCTGCAGAAGAAGCACTCAAAATGCTAATAGTTAGGATTCCTAGTGTCATATTTAAAAAAACCTTCAAACTGCGCTTTACCAAGAGCTTATACTGTAACACTATATTTCTGTATGGATGTTCAAAGAGCAGCAAGAACACATATGTTTGCTATTACAGCTGATGAAACTTCAGCTGTGTCTGCTCACTCTTGGTTTGGGCATATGAAACATATGTGTCTTTCCCTCTGTCTTAGTCCCTGCCAAACAAGGGGCTGACATTTCCCATCTTACCCCATGAAACAAATGAGCTGCTGAGAAATCATCCTAAAATACCCAAAAGAGCTGGAAGAATTATTTCTTACAGTGAGTTACCATATAGGAAGCTGTGTCTAGGTTAGAGATATAACTCTAAAGGTAAGTAAGACCTGCTGGTTAGATAGTCTCTAACCAGTGATATAGTTTCAAATTACATCAATAGCACATATTAGTATAGCATACACTCTGAGTTAAAAATGCTCAGCAAATTGAGAGCATTTTCAAATTACATCAATAGCACATATTAGTATAGCATACACTCTGAGTTAAAAATGCTCAGCAAATTGAGATATTAGTAGTATTAAGCAGAAAAAAATCATGTACATCCAGCAGCAAAAATCGTACTTGAGGCAAAGGTATTTTTCAAAAGCATTTTCATATTCCTTACTACATAATAATAAACCTATTGTAGTCTTTGTTGAATGAACTTGACTTACTTCTCTGCATGCTTCAAAATGCACCTGTGATAAGCTTTAATGGTCCATGACACTTATGCACCTGTTCTGTTGCTGTAGATTTGCATTCCATTATTAAAAATAGTGTGATCTTATTTCTATTTACATGCATTTGTCCACAGTTCAAAGACCTGAATTCTTCCAAATTAACAGATAGCTGGTCATTTAGAGAGCCTGTCTGTACAATTCATGAATTCTCTGTAAGGTTATGATCTCTGCCTATGCCAGAATGCAAACTGTTTTATTCAATGAGTTGCCTTTGCCTGTGTATGTTTTATTCCATGTTGCCTGCTATTCAAGAGTAGTAGATAAAAACCAACAGAAGAGGATATTTTACTTAAGCATTCTAGCACTGAAACTTATTTAGCATAGACAACAAATCAATTGCCACCAAAACCAGGTCTCTGAAGGATGTGGTCCTGCACACAACAATGTTACCTGGCTGTGTTTGTTATGACCTTATGTACTGATCCAAGTAATACCTGATTAAGGGCTTGGAGAATAACACAAGGAAGTCAGCTGTTGTCCTTCATTTGTTTTTAGTCACTAAAACCATAGGAAACTGAGCTGAGTGCACTAAGAACCTGGTGACGTGGAGGAAACACTGATATTCTAACAGACAGATCTCCCATATGTTCCAATGAAAGGATTAATTAGAACAAGTTCATTGCTTTTTTTTTCCTAAAGCAATATCTTCTCCTGTATTTTCTCTTCTAGAAAGTAAAAATGTAATAAAAACTTCTGAAAGCCCTATTCTGTTTATGTGTTTTTTCATATCCCATGCTCAAAAATATATTTATGAAACACAACAGAAAGATTCAAATATCTGTAGAGACTACGAGAAAAAGGTGCTTAAGATGTCTTCTCACTTATAAAATCAGACACCAGGAGCATTACAAGGCCATTAAATGTTACTTGGAAGGAGTGCACAACTATGCGTTGCTTTATCCCTAGTAGTATTTGAGGGATGATATTGCAACTGCAATAGGCTTGGGTTCAATCTTGTGAATCACTAACCTTCCATCGAATCCTTACCACTTTTCCTAGTCCGTATTTGTCCATTTGATAAACCTTTCGTATAAATAGTACTTGGCATTCGTTCTGATTAAGCAGCAATTTTCCTTCAAATTCATATAGTTCAGGTAATCATGAACGTCAATTCTAGACTCCAAAATGCTGAAAAATGTTTTACTTAACAGTTTCTAACAAATTCGTAAGTAAATTCCTGCAGAAATATTTACTTTCTACATACATGTTGTATAAAATATATATAATTATAGAGTTATAAATAATTCTATAATTAATTTTAGGGACCTTAAAGTTCCTCTAGTTCCAAATAGATGTACATGAAGTGGCATAGTGAACCAGAACTCAAAGAAATAATTAAAAATAATGCATTTTCCAATATACTGTGATAGCAGTAGGGCTCAATCTGCTTAAGTGACTACATTGCCTGTGATGGTCAGTGACATTTTTTAAGTCTTATCAGCAGTGAAACTTGATGAATCTAATAATTTAGATACTAAATACTGATGTAAGACAGAACTGGTAATCCAAGTGTGAAATACAAATGCTTGGAGGCTGACTTGTGACACAGTTTTGCCAACTGAAAAAGTAAAAAAAAGAACAGTTTCTTAAAATGTTTCTAAGTCACATGTTCTCTCCTGGGAGATGAAAAGCATTAGTCTAGAAAATTAGTGACTTGTAGACTGACCTGTTAAACTCTATTTGCCTGCAAGAGGTTACCAAGGGCTAAATTCTATGTAGTGGTTATGAAAGGACTTCTGTGTGGAAGAAAAGCAATTTGTTTGCAACAATGAGGGAAATGTTTTCAAGGATTTATAGGCAAAACTTACCATTTGTTTTGCTGACCAGGAAGGTGCTCTGACGGTACTTTTCTAACGTCATTCAGCAGTGGAGGTTCCCACAGAAATAGAAGTACCTGTTACAAATGACAAAACAAATATAGCTTAGTATAACACAGACTTCTCTAATTAGTTTATTCCCTCAATTTTAAAGTTCTTTGTCCCCTTTAGAAACCCTGAGGCCACTAAGGATGAGTTTCGTTTACAAAAATAACTCATGTTCTAACAGAAACTGAATTTTTTCATTTTGCCAATATGCATCACAGTCCATTTGAAAACTTAGATGAGAAACTTGCCTAGATTTTAACTTTCAATCCAGTAAGAACTTACCATGGTTTGTATTGTTTTGATACTTGGTGTACACATCTTCTGCTTCTTTGATCAAAGAATTTTTGGGCAGAGAAAAACTGTAAATGTTAAAAAACTAAGAAACTTAGAGCCTGGGAGCAGGTGTCCCAATTGTTTGATAAGATTTGCAGGCTCAAAAGATATTACTTGCTCTTATCCCAAATGTCAGATTCATGGCTACAGTAGGCATATATTTAGTAGAGGAGCTTAATCTGTCCTGCTCCATCAGTGCTGAAGCTGCAAACACATCTGGCTTATGCCAGTGCAAAGTCAATTTGAAGGATACCAAATACTGATGAGCCAACTACTGTAGCTGAAGAGCACTAGCAAACCATCCGTAACAGCTTCTGACAAAATGCTGAGCCATGGAAAATTACAAAAATTAATTCTCAGTTCTTGAACATTTTCAGCTTTCCCAGGCACTGTTGGCTAAAACTCTAATCACTGCATAGAGGAGTTTAAATAATAAGATAGATAAGGTAAGAAAGATAAGAAATCACAAACTTGTTTAGAAAATGGCTTGAAATTTTATATAAAAGTACATATAGACAAAAGTATTTTCTGCCAGCAGCCTTTACACACCTTTGTTTGCATATAGTCAGTGCAATCATACAGGAGGAACAAGATCTAGCACAGGTGCCTTGAGGGCACTAATAAGCCCTAATGGCCTCAGTGATGACAGGTCTGTGTCTCACCCTGATTATCCTCACCAGGCCTGATCCAGACCTGTGGTCTGCTCTCCCAGCCTGACATGCCTCATCAGCCGGAACCTGCCTGCTGCTCTGGACTCCCATCCAACGTGGCCGTGGTCTCTGGGTCTGCTCTGATGCCCTTGCTTGTGTGCGCCTGGGTCCCAGCTGGCCGTGTCCCTGTCCTGCTGGCTCTGTTACCCCCTGAGACAGCTCCTATATCCCAGATGGCCTTTGCTGCTCCTCTCCAGTTACTCAATCAAATCATGCTCAAGTGAGTAAAACAGAAATAATCTACATGTCTTTGCACCCATTACTCCACATTTAGATTCCATATAATAGCAAGCATTTTTAAAAACCTCTCAGAATGTCTGTGTTGTCCTTTAAAATGGAGGAAAGGATTTAAAACTATTTTGTATTCTTGCAATATTCTTTAAACATTTTTGAAAAGTTATTTAATGTGCATCCTTCACCTGGTGCTTGGCTAGAATGTCTGCTGAAACCTAAATTTGGGGTTGAAACTCCGTTTTCTGTAACCTTGGATAGAAACACCTCAGTGAGATACCATGAAAAATATCACTGTAGTGAAGACAGGAATTTCCAATGACTGGGAAATTAGGCAGGGTGACAGCTATGACTCAGTGTGACTCGTCTAACTTTTCAACTTGTCTTGTTACACAAAATCCCTATTCACTCCCAGCTGACAATCTTAGAAGCAGCAGCCCACAAAGTCCATTATTCTGATACAAGAGGAAACTAAGCTAGGTTGGTTCAACTAATTTCTGAAAGCTGTAAATTTTTTTTTTTTAATCCCCCTAGTACTTACAAAAGTTTGATTTGTTATTTGCTCTAAAGTTTTTTTCTGGAAAAAACTGCCTGACCTATGGTTTCTTGACTCTCTTTTTTTCATTTTCAAAAGATAACATGATGCATCTGTTCACTTGTCTGTCAGGTATCCTTCACAATATAACAGAAAGAGTCATTCTTCTTTTTATAACTAGCCTATGATGAAGCTTGTCAAGAAGTTGATAAAATATCTGCTTAATCTATGCACACTGTACTGGATTTTGACCTGAACTCTTTCAGCTCTTTATGGTAATAATTGTACTAAACAGCTTTTCATCACATAACTTTAAAATTATTTTTGTGAAAACCAATAGAAAAAGCAACCGTTAAACACTGCTACTTTTCAGCACCATCAGTCATCAGTGAAAAGGAATGGATCTTCCTCAAAATCTCTTTTCCTGACAATAGAGTTAAATAACTATTTCCTTGACACTTGATATCTTCTTCAAATTGTTCCATATATATTTTTTACATACATTTATAGTTTTCTTATACATATCCTTAATAATTTGACTTAGTTTCTATTTTTCACATACTTTTTATCCTTTGACATCAGTAACGGGTTTGTGATTTTGCCAAGTCAGTCTCTCCCTATGCTTCTTACTTTCTCTTCTTCAACTAGTACTGTACTTCTGAGAAATTAAAAGCTTTTCCTTACTTTATTATATAAGATTCGCCTTCAAGATCTTACCCAATTCTCTCAATTTTATTGCTTCAGACTGATTTTAGTTGTTTGGGTTTTTTTTTACCTTTTCCTGGGTTGTGGGGAAGTAGTAAAACAATATAGTCTCCCCCATCTGCATCAGCCCTGATGAGCCGTTAAGGACAGGTCGCTTGCAACAGCTGCCCGGTGCCTGTTTGGCCCCTGGGACTGCAAGCTGGGTGTTAGATAAGATAAGGGGAATCCTGTGGTGAGGTAGGGCCTCTTTTGGCCTCACAAAAGACACATCTGGGAGAGCTTCCCCCTGAAAGCACCAACAATAATCACCCCCATCCTGAGGGGGCCATCTCTGTTAATGGCCATCATGGACAATGGGCAGCTGTAAGGACCCAACCACCCAGAACCTCCCAAACTGTCTTATCTCATCATTCCATTGTGAAATGCTCTGCCCTGGGGGAGGTACATGGACATTCCTGCTGGAATATAATGAAGCCTGCCTGGACCCTGGGACACACTCTCCAGCACTGACTCCAAGAGCTGCAGTGCATCACCACTACTCCCACTGGACTGCAGCCACCACTCCCAGTGGACTGCAACCACCACTCCCACGAGACTGCAACCACCACCTCCACTGGACTGCAGCCACCGCTCACCCAGACTGCAGCTTCCCTGCCTCACCAGCGCTCCCACTCAGGTGTGGCCAGAGCTACACCACAGAGAAAACCAGGTGACATGGGGGAGTCTGTTATTGGTGTTTGTTGTTGTTATTGGTGTTGTTTGTTCTGTGGGGTTATATCTATCTATCTATATTTTTAGTAAAGCACTGTTATTCCTTTTCCCATATTTGATCTCAAAAGCCTGATAATTTTCAAAATTACAATAATTCAAGGCAGGGGGAGATTCCTTCCACTCTGGGAGGGTTCACGCTTTTTCCTTGGCAGATATCTGCCTTTCAAACTAAGACATACCTTTGTAAGGATCCCAAAATTAAACATACCTTTCTTTAGCCACACTGCTTTTCTCTTAAAATCAATTTCTTCCTTTTGAGTAGAAACTGTAGATTTTGCTTTTTGGACTAAGGAAAATGAAAGGGATGTTTAACTACTTCTTTATCAGTTACTATGCCTCTGCTGATACTCTTCTGTTTTAAATATTTCAAGAAGGTTATGCAATAAGGAGTCTTCGACATTAGCCCTCAGAATCAAAAAAGACGAGGCACATAAATACACAGTATACTTATTGTTAGAAGACACTAGGTGGTATATTGTATCATATTCAGAGGTGCAATTCTTTGCTAAGAAACCAGTGAAAATGTCTATCAATATATATATATACTGTCATTTATGTCTAGAGTACACTGTATATAACATAAATTTAAAATTTACATTTACAAGAGTGATGGTGTTGGATATTAGCTCTGGTTTTGGTCTGTGATTCAAACATAGGCAGCAGTACTCACCACACAGTCACTAAGAACAAAAGGAGTCACCAAGCAAAGCACAACAGATGGCAAAACCAATGAATGGTGGAATACTTGAACGAACAGAAGACTGACAAAATATCCCTAGGCCTGGCATCTGCCATGACATCTCCTAAGTCTGTTGTACCTGGACTTCAATCAACTGAACAGCATTCCACTGATTTAGGGAGAGGATGGGACAGGGAATGAGGTACTCAGGTCAGGCAGAGACACTGTTCTAGCAAGGGAATACCCAGGGCAAGTATTGGTCTGGTGAAGAAGTGCATATGGATTATGGAAATGTTTCTCATTTTTAGAAGCACATTTTGGAAGTGATTTTGTCCTCTGACATAAGAATAAAAAGCACAACATAAGGTAAAAAAGCTGGTTTTCATCCAAATTAAAATGGTAAAAATATGTAACAGCTTGGCTTTAAAAGGATGTCCATCTGTTAGTAAACTAGTGATCATACCATATCCACAATGGTCTAGCAAACTAACAGCCAAAAAATTTATTGTCCACACCCACAGCTCAACAAATATTTAGAGCTGGTTTTTTTGTCTACAGAAAAACAATTTTAAGGGACGAAGTGAAAGTTTTCCCATTTTAAAATGTCTTTTAACTTTCTAAGTCTTACAAAAATATGTTACTGAAAGATGTTCCCATAGACAAAACTCCTCTCCTCACAGGTACTTGTCAGAATACAGCAAACCAATTCTTTTGCCTTGGTAGGAGAATTTTGATCTGAATCCTGATCATAGTATTTGACATTCAGTGCACGAGCCTGTGGAGGTAACAGTCTTCCATAAAAGTGTACTCGGCTAGAAATGGTTCTTGACTTGGTTGGAACACAAATTAAATAGCTGCCCTATCAGTCTCAGCAGATTGAAGATTGCTTGATTAGCAAACACATGCCAAGGCCACTTCATTACTTACCACACCTAAGCCAGCTAGACCTAAAGCTAACTTGGGCATAGTATCCAAGCTGAAATCATGTTCCTAATATATTCAAGCCCTTCAAGGCTTTATGTCTCATGTCACTTCAAAGAATTTTACACCATTAAAGAAATGGGACCAGAGACTGTTGGCACTTCAATTTTCTGAGGTTTTAGCGTATCCACTGATTCCACCAGAGCTGTGTTTGCAAATGAACAAGCTGAAGGCTCAGATAAAGGGGTGTTTGCCTTTACTGCATTTGATGCAGCACAGGCCCTGTACTGATGCACCATACAAGGAGATGCATGCAATACATGTAGAGCTGTTTGGCTGAAATGTCATGATGATAACCTACTCCTCCATTATGAACCTGAATTTCACAAGGTTAGAAATGAAGCAGCAACTTTCACTAGTGTGAAAGAGTGCAAAGAGCAATATTTATTAAAATTACTTGATGTATTTTTGTTTGACTCTCCGTTTATCAAGGTTTTTAAAAAATGCATGATGTATGTAATAGTATAAGCTTTCTATTATCACACACAGAAAGTCTTCCTCTTAAAATGGTTATAACAATTTGCTGTTTTAAGTCCGATGCAATAACAATCTATTTGGATCAGCAGAACTGTAGTTCTGCTGTCACAGGCTGCTTGGTAAACAAAATCCCATGCAAATTAAAATGCCTTAGGTGCCTGGCCCATGAATGTGAATGAACACTCTAGAAAACAAAAAAATTACAGTACAATACCAATCCAAAGTAACTTGCTAACAACATAACCTTTGACCTTTGTAATAACACTGAAAAATGTAACAAAATCAAAAAGATTAATCCATAGATATCTATAGCCTATTAGCCTTACTTCGTGAGAGTCATTTCAGAGGCCTTCAGCTAAACCAGATGTAGAACAGCATAGTCTATATTACAGAATCATTGAGGGTTTTGGGTTGGAAGGGATCTGAAAGATCACCTACTTCTAACCCCTTGACATGGGCAGGGACAGCTTCCACTACACCAGGTTGCTCAAAGCCCCATCCTAACTGGATTTATGGGACATCCACAACTTCTCTGGCACACGCACATGCAATCTGTCCCAGTTCTTCAACATCCTCTAAATAAATAGTTTCTCCCTAATCTTTAATCTTAGTCTACCCTCTTTCAATTTAAAGCCCTTATCACCTGTCCTGTCACATTTCCCCCCACTTTGGGGCTACCTGAGCCAGAACAAGACAGCTGGGATTAAGTGTAATGCAAGCCTCCAGAGGAGTTTTCCTAACCACTGCTAATGACAGCCCACCTGGAAGATGGAAGGCAGAGTCCTTGGACAACTCACAATGTACTTTGAAGCAAAACTGGTGCTGTTTAAATGTTATATAGTGACCTTCCAAATGGTACCTATTTTTAGGGAAATGCTTTATGGTATTAATTTATAGAAATGGCAGACTAGAAGGAACCTGCGTCATCATGTTTAATCTCCTGCTATTACAAGCAGTCACGTCATATAATCCTTTTAATAAACTGAAGTGTGCTGGGATACCATGGTGATGAGTACTTCATAAATATGGATATTTGTAGTCGTGCAGAAAATAAAATGATAAAAAAGTGCAGTGGATGAAGAGAAGGATTACGAGTGACAAAGGTGAGTACAGCACAGCTTTAAGGGTATTACAGTTTTGTTTTTTTCCCAAGAGACTAATGAAAACTTTTCCGAAACCTTCACACCATCTGAAATAAAAGTTATGTCAACTAGGGAAGTGGTCAATTTCACACAGAACTTATGAGAAATACTAGAGTGGAAGAAAAAAAATAAGGATAGTAAAGAACAACAAAAAAAAAGGCACTGTCTAGTGGCTAATATAGAAAACTTACACCATTCTTCACAGTGTGTGATGCAATGGCAATAGCTCAAGAGAGCAAACCCACAGGCATTTATAGACTTATTCTGAGGTTCTTTAGTCAGCCAAGTTTATAGGAGAAAAAATAATTTCCTTACCTTTGTACCTACTAGATAACCAGGGACCCAAACCAGACCTAATTTAACATTCTTAATCACAATAATTAATTTTATGCATCGTGCACCTCTAGTTTATTTTCCTAAGCTTGGCTTTCCTGCATTTGCAGGTTAGTTCTAGGAGATAATTTCCTTTTTTTTTAATGAAGGAATTTAGGTGAAATTTATAACCATTTTAATTTTTATTTCAGTAAGGTTGATCAGTTTCAGCATAAAACTGAAACCTTCCCCTATATATCCCTAATTCAACATCCTTCCGTTTAGGAAAAACACTCATTTAGAAGCCACACCTTTATCATGAAAGCTGGCAGAAAAAGTAATTAAATTTTATAAGATACACCTTCTTGCCACAGGGAGAAGAAATGAAATTTAATGAAAGCTGTAGCTCTAAACAGAGGCACAGAGAACCTCTACCCCTATCCTGCTGAAAATGAGGTTAGAGGTTACACATGAGTAACATTCAAACCCTTTGCAACTGCATTATCTCCAATGGACTTAGAGCAGAGATATCTTTGGCATACTTTTTGTTCCAGACAGAGGAATGGGGAGTAAAGAACTAATTATTTTCATTCTTGCAAGCGCACAAAAGGAAGAATTGAAGCAAATGTTATAACAGATATGATTATAACGGAATAAAAATAATGTATTTCTTCTCCACTTTATTTTTTAAAAATATGAGATACATGGTTAGATGGAACACTAGGTTATTTGAGATTTTCTAGGAAATCCCCAGAAGTAAAAATGAAAGCATTCACCATGGGAAAAAAACTGATCTCCTAATTTCCTATCTAGTGCAACATTTCTGTTGAAAACAAAGAAAGCAAAATACATTTTAGCTCTATCAGATAGGATACCTTCCCTGTTGCGCTACAAAGGACGAGTAGGCATTCCCTTGAGAAATGAAACAGATCATTTTGGTTAATCTCCAATAGAAGATGCAAGTAAAATTAGCTTTGTTGTTTGGCTGGGGTTTTTTAAAGCCATTGCAACATCTCCTTTAGTTGGCTGACTTATGAAAGAAAGTTTTGAAGGTCGAAAATCCTTTATAAGGGAATTCTCAGAATGTTCACAGTACATCAATTAATATTTTTAAAAATATTTACCTTTATGAGATTTGAGTAGAGCAGAACAAATATTTTCTGTTCAAACTGTGTGGGGTTTTCAACCAGATAACTGTTGTAACTGTTGCAACTGTAAAAGTTGCTTCCTATTTTAGGAGAGAATCAGTTCAGTTCTGTGGAGTCTTCTGGAAACGTTAAAAGATTGGCAAAAAATTTGCAATGGTTCAATGTTACTATGATCTCTTATTGTTTGCACACCGGTTGTTTGCCCATATGTCTGTCCTTCCCTCTCTTGAGCAAGCCCACAATCAGGGTACAACCTCTGGTATATGGGTCAATCAGAGGCTTTTTTGAGGTGGACCATTCTCTGTCAAGAGCTCATAGATGTAACAAGAAATATTTACCCTCTGCCAAGAATGGTCAATAAAAGAAAGGAAAATGTCTAACAAGTTCTAAATTTCAAAACATATTTGCAGTTCCCAGGCTCTGTGTAGCAAAACCCAAGAGTCTGGAGAGAGTATTGAGGCCTCACTACCAGGCTGCATTAACAGAAGTATAATGTGATGGCCATGAACAGTCTCATCGCTAAATTGGGCCCAACTCAAAGGTCCTGTATGTTAAAGCATGTTCTTAGCTAAAAGACTGGGACAAGCTCACGAGATGGACTCTGTGGTGACCACTGTACTAAAAAACTAACATTGTGGGTTGACCCTGGGTGGATGACATATGTCCAGCAAATCTCCTCTATCACTGCTCTCCGCAGCTGGGCAGGGAGAGGAAATGTAATGAAAAAATGGGTCAAGGTAAGGACAGGCAGAGATTGCTCACCACTGACTGTCATGGGCAAAACAGACTCAACTTTGGGAAATTAATGAGAAATAAAACAAAATCTTAAAAACACTTTTCCCCCACCTCTTCCTTCTTTCTGTGTTGTGGTGGTTGAAACTGCCACTGTCAGGGTTTTCCCCCGCTTTGGTGTCTGCTGTGGTTTTGCGTTATGGTTCTCCCCCTACGTTAATGTAATGGTTTATCTCCTGGTTGGTGTACACCCCATTATGTTAATCCCTCTGTCAATCATTTGTAAACCCTTACCCAGTTCTAGAAAGTTCTCCCTTGTTTGGTTCTCCATTGTCTCCGGCTCCCTTTCTCCTCCCCTCTCCTTCCCCTGTTGGATGTAACCCTGTCACTCCCCCTTATCTCTGCCCCTGGACCCTCACCCCATTGGACCCTGCTGCTCTCTCCACCCCCGTGTAAAACCACCTGTACTAGCTGTCCGGTGGCTTTTTGTCACTGGATTGTTTTGAGCATGGATCCCCATTAAACCTCGGAACGCTGTACAAAGAGCCCCTCCTGCCTCTGTGTCTCCGTGGGCTGGCTTGGCCTGTGAGTGCGTGCGTGCGTGCCTGCCCCTGCCGAGCAGGGAGCGCCTGGTGCGTGTGCCGGGGTGATTGAACCCCTGAGAGTGGCCCCACCAGGGACGCTTCTCAGAAGGCTGCCTTGTGCCTCGACCTCATCCCCCCCACTCCGTTCCCGACCTGAAAAGGCGCAAAGCAGCATTTCTGGGTTTACATTTACTCATGATTTTCTCTGTCTCCTCCACCCCAGTAGCACAGGAGGGTGGAGAACGGGGACTGTGGTCAGTTCATCATACATTGTCTCTGCCACTCTTTCCTCTTTATGGGAAGAATTCCTCACACTCTTCCTCTGCTACAGGACAGGGTCCCTCTCTTGGAGGGTGGGTCCCTGTCAGGGAATTTTCTTTCCATTCTGTCACGCAGGAAACAGTGTATGGGCCATTAACAATAAATGGACTAGCCAGAGCTTTAAAATGCCATTGTAATGGCTCTACATTGTAACAGGGAGAGAGGTGTAGGGCGAGGCGACTCCGTAGCTGGGAAGGAGGCTCTCAGAACTCTTCACTTTGCCTGGTGTGCAGAGGCAGTAGTGTGGTTTTTGGCCGTGGAAGCTCCGCTACCCAGCTGCCTGGTACAGCAGGTGTCCTGCTGTTTCACTGGACACCTGCATCATCCGCTACTGTGTCACTGCCAGGAGGTCCTCTCCAGCCGTGTGAGTGCTCCAGGGGAAGCCGGGCTCCCCCTGCGCCTTCTCTATCTCCCTCTGGAGAGAGCCAGCTGCCTGCTGCTGTGGCTGAAGACCCCAGCTTGCTGCCACCGTCAGGAGACTGCACCGGACACGCGAGAAACCCGGGAAAACTGAGACCCTTCCCCCTCCACCTTCTCGCGCCCTCTCCGCTCAGGACCTCCATTGCGCCGAGATTCCCGAGCCCGCGCGGGAGCGCCCCCTGCAGCCGTGGGAAATCATCACAGCCCCTCCCCCTCACCCGCCACACCAGCGCCCCCTGCAGCTGTGAGTGAGGTACTGCAGCCTCCCTGGCTCACCAGCGCCCCCTGCAGCTGTGAGTGAGGTACTGCAGCCTCCCTGCCTCACCAGCGCCCCCTGCTGAGTATGGTTGTAACTACACCACAAGGGAAACCACATGAAGGGCAGGAAGTCTGTTAGTGGTTTTTTATTGTTGTTATTGTTGTTGTTTGTTCTTTTGCATATCTATATATATATATATATACACACACATTCTAGTAAAGAACTGTTATTCCTTTTCCCACATTTGTGCTCATAAGCCTCCTGATTTTCAACATTACAATAATTCGGGGAAGGGGTAATTTCTTCCATTCCAGGAAGGCTCCTACCTTTCTTGACAGACATCTGTCTTTCAAACTAAGACACCCTCCCACTGAAGACAATCCTCCATGAACTTCTCCAGTGTGAGTCCTTCCCATGGGCTGCAGTTCATCATTAACTGCTACAGCATGGGTTACTTCCACAGCGTGCAGACATTCAGGAACAGACTGCTCCAGCATAGGTCCCCTGTGGGGTCACAAGTCCTGAAAGCAAACATACTCTAGAGGGGACTCCTCTCTCCATGAGCCAGATAGTGGCCTCTATCCAGAGGTACTGCCAGGAACCTGTTCCAGGGCGGGCTTCCCATGGGGTCACAGCTTCCCTCAATCAGCTGCCCCAACACAGGGTCCTCCATGGGCTGCAGCTGGATCTCTGCCCCACTGTGGACCTCCAGGGGCTGCAGAGGGACAACCTGCTTGGTCTTCACCACAGGCTATAGCAGAATCTCTGGTCCTGTGCTTAGAGCCTTTCCTGCCCCTCCTCCTTAACTGACCTTGGTGTCTGCAGGGGTTTTTTCTCACTCCTCTTTCTGCTGCTGTTGTTCTGCACAGTCTTTCCCCCCTGCTTCTTAACTCTGTTATCACAGAGGCGCTACCACCAATGCTGTCCAGCAGCAGGTTCATTTTGGAGCCAGCTGGCATTGTCTCCATCAGGTATGGGGAAAGCTTCTGGCAGCCTCTTAGACAAGGCACCCCTGTATACCCCTGATATCAAAACCTTGCCATGCAACTCCAATACAACAATAAGTGGAACAAGTTGGGTCCATTCCTGGCTGTCCTTGGCAAGTGGGACAGAGCACCTTGCAGCTATATGACAAAATATTCTGTTCATGCACCCAGAACAGGGTAGCTTCATTCATGCTGTCTTTGGAATTTGCCCCTGACCCACACTGTCCATTGATACATACACAAGCATTACCTGGGAATATGCTATTTGGTCCAAGCTAAAACTGTGCCCAGGAGCAGGACACCTCCTACATCTGCAGTCTGGACAGCACAGAAGTGCTCCAGACTGGCTACAGCTGAGTAGCTCTACAAGGTAGCTGCAGCTTGTCATTCTTACCACCAACAGTAAGCTGCAGTCTGAGGGGAGTGAGGCACTGATTAAATAAATAAATATATAGGGCCTACATAGGCTAGAAGACCAACATGGCAAACAATGACACCCATACTTCACAGACATGTGACAAGGCACCAAAATGTAATTGCTGTGGAGTTTCCATACCAGGGCAAAAACTGCAAATAGACTCAAAATCCCGTGTCTGAAGATGATTACCAAGAACTTCTGTGAGCGCTCAAGACTCTCAGTTCAAGGAAAGAAGGAGTTCCCAAACAGTTCTAATAATAATTGTGCTGGATTAGTCCAGTTTACCACATTCCTCAGGTTGCACATGTAAAACATTCCTTGCAATTTGATTAAAGTCTTCCCCATTCTTTAAGGCCATTTTTATGCCATTGTCATGTATTTATACAATTCGATCTAATTTATACTATTAGGCCTAATTACTTAATTGTTGTAACATGCATGATGAAATAATGAGAATGTGCAATTAAGAGATGCAATTGCATAATTACAATGTGTAATGACATTAGGTATAAATATCCTAAAATGTTAGGGGAAAAATATACTGTTGAAATAGAACAATTTTTTTTTTTTTTTTTTTTGTTCTGCTCCAGTTTTAAAAAAGCAGACCAAACTATGAAATCATTCCTCCAGGCTAAGAATTTTCTTCTCTTTTATAAGTACCCATAGTTAAGCACTGCCCATTTTTAGCAGGAAAATTTATGTTTAATACAATCAAAAAGGATAGGAGGCTGTATAGAAATATATATAAGGGAAACTAAGGTTATCTTTATTTGCTATATTTTTAGAACATCAGTCTCCAATTTCCATGTGGCTTTTTTTATACTCTGGAACAGAATTGCAAATTTGACTGTTGCATAAAAACCACATATCAAATAACACAACTTTAGAATTTAGTATGGCTGTACAACATGGAGCCAATGAACTAACAAGGTAATAAACAAAATAACTAATTCCAGCCTTGCTCTGAAACTGGTCTCAAAAGTATACAAAGAAAACCATCATGCCCTCAGGAACTTCCGAAAGTATCTGCTTGATCTTCCCCAGGTTTGGACCTTCCCCACTACCTCCATCTACCCCGCCTCCTGAGAGATCCCATAGCTGCCCCCCAAGATTTCCCATCGATCCCCAGGAAGATCTTCTATTGCATTCTCAGTGGTGTATCTCAAAAGGTGAAATGTCTCACTTAAAGGGTGTTTCGTAACTAAAATTAGATTTAATTCCTGTAAGCATTTTAAACCCACAGAGATATGGAAGGGTGAGATGGATTCCACTGCAGATGGGGCAACTTCATTGCTGTTGGTAACACACAAGTATGCCAGAATGACTCTGAGCTCCTTATGGAGCTGGCAAGTAGAGCAGCAATAATTTTACCAGTAAAGTGAGCAATAGTGATTAGAATTTTTCTTCAGAAAAAAAAGTCTTGACAAAAGATTTGGACTAGCTAAATTTGAATTTCCCAAACACGTATTTTGGTGATATTCCTACTCTGAAAATTCAATATAAAAAGTAATTTTCACCTGTCAGTTCAGAATGATACTTCATGTTTATTTAAAAAGCCTTTCATTATAACATATCTGTACTGAAATCTTTTCACTTTCCGCTCTGGGAAGTTATCTTTTCAGGTCTCTTTCTGTTACCCATTAATTTCACTAGAAAAAGAAAGGGGATGGAAAAGAACAGCATAAATAATAGTTTGGTAAAATTTTCATGGCCAAAATACTGATGGTAAAACTGACTGAAAGCTATATGTTGATTTCTACCATCAGTATCCGAAGTCTAATATCTGAAGAGTATTGGAAGTGATAGAAAAGTAAATATTATTTCTCCATAGGGAATACAGAGGAGAATCCCAAACAGCTTCAACTGGATGGCCAGGAAGGGATAAGAGGATCAATGGAAGTAGAAGGTTGGGGGATGCTTGCAGTCCTAATTATTAAACCTGCAGCCCCAAGACATAGGGAACCTGTACCAAACTGGGAGCAGAGCTGCCAGAGTTACAGAGGTGCATTTCACTCCCTCCATGCTGGGTGGTCTCTGTGGAGGAGATGGTGCACAGGTAATTAGGTTGGTAATTTGCACCTCACATCATCTGTCACTTGCAGTTGTTCCTGAGGCAACAAAGCTTCTCATGACATACCAATATACGCAATACCTACTTGGCAGTGACCATACCAAGGCATCTGACCATGTGCCTTGAAGCTTGAGATTCATAAGCTTTGAAAATTTTTTCGGTACAAAACAACTTTAGATGCAGTTTTTGCAAATCTTGCACAATATACCTTTCTTTAAAAAGGTAATTCTATTTCAAAGCAACTTATGAAGTAACATAATTTTCCCTTATTAAAGACTTCTCAGATTATAGCACACTATACTTGGGCTTCCCAAAATGTTCTTTTTCCTTTCTGAATATTTCCCCCTCAATAACTCTCTGATGTCAGACCTGAAGGCCTGCCTGAAACCCAAAGATAGTTCTGTAACAAGTAAAATGTGTACTTCATGTTTAAAAGATGCTCTACCTTGTGCTACTAGTTCAAACTTGGCTGCACACCTCAATATCATCTCAATGTCAGACACATATAAATATAACTCTCTCAAGCCTTTAAATGTAAATTTAAACACTTTTCATGATTGAAATTATGCTGAGAGCATAGTTACAAAAATGGTACCCTTACAGGAAATGTATGGTTACCAAATGTTCTCTTCATTTTTTAACATTTCCTGACAGAAAAACCCTTACAAAAGAAGGACATGAGTAAGAAATATTTATCTTGTGTTGAAAATCTCCTTGCAAATCCTAGAAACACTAGGAATGACAAAGACATTTTGGATTTTGATATTTTAGAAAAGACTAACTTTTTATATCTGCCAACATTGTCAAATGATAAACTGACTTTGTGTGTCAACAGATCCGAAATTTTCTCTTGAGGTAGGTTTGCATTTTATGTTAGATTAGATTAACCTAATAAGTCTCTCGCTTTTTTTTTTTTTTTGCCATTTATGATATTTGTTATAAAATGAAAATTAAAATGAAAAATAGTTTTTACCTAAGAAATGTATTGGCAAACATAATTGCTACATCAAATGTGGTAAAGTCATATAAATCACCTGCTCATAAATCCTGCATTGTAATCCTCTAAAATCTATCACTGGTCTTTATTACAACCTTCCTACTGTATAGTCTTTCACCTGATATGAGGCTTGTGGAATTGCAAAAAAAAATCTCAGTAGTAAAATACTGTTCATGAAACCTGGCAGGGCATGTAAAAGTTAACTGCACTGTGTATTTTACCCTGTAGTTGGTTTGCAACAAAGCCAATCATGCTCTGAATACTGTGGTGGAAAAAAATACATCTTTCACCCAATTAAGTATGATACGGATTCTTGGGACCACATGGACTGCACCCTGGAAAGCAATCACATTGCTCTCAAAGAGATAAGATCATGCTGGAGGATTTGGGTAGTCTCATGTTTATACTGTGAGTTCATATAGCCCGAGTTCTTGGGGCTGCTCTGGCCTGGTTTTCACCCCTGAGCTGAGCAAGCTGTCAAAACCTAGCAGGTCATCCTGCTTTACACACTTCCTGTTGAGCACCTTTGAAGAAAACTCTGAAAATGGAGCTAAAGGTCTGTTCCTAGAGATGGTTTGGTGAGTTGCAGTTATTACACAAGTGTCCCACTTGAGCTTTTATACAAGACCTGAAACACTCATCAGGAGAATTGACTGTTCACAAAACAAGGTAAAAGATGAAAATTCATTTTCTTACTTGTTTTTAAAGAGACATAAGAACACCTACCTGCCCACAGAAAGTGGTAAATTAATTCCTTGTTTTGCATTGTTTGTGTGAGCAGTTTTTCTTTCCCTATTAAAATATCTTTATCTCAACCCACAAGATACCCTTCCGATTCTCTTCCCCAATTCCAAAGGGAGCAGGCGAGAAGTAAGCAAGTGGCTGAATGGGGCTGAGTTGCCAGCTGGGGTAAAACCCTCAGCTCTGGGGTTGTACGTTCACAGATATAGGCCAGCTTAAATCACACTAGATCAAGAATGCTGCAGCACTGCTTTCATCCTGGATCATAGGCGCACTTTATCAAATGCTCCACCTTATTAAAGTTAATCAAGTCAGATGGTTTGGGGTGCTGATCCAGTCAAAAGGTAACCCAGCACAGGAAAGTTCTTTCCCTCCCCTTTGTTCAGATAATGGTAGAGCCAATACAGGGAGGCTGGGAATGCAGGACCAACACTTTCATCTTAAGCTGTTTGTGAGACAGCAGAGTAAGGTAAAGAGACTGTAAGGGCTAAAGAGAAACATGCAACATTTGGAGCCTCTGATGGCAGGAAGTTCTTTTAAATGCTGATCAGCATTTGACAGTACTAGCAGTCGGTGGAAATACTGCAGGATTGGGCTGTTATTTAACATTTATAAATTAATACTGCACTCAAGATAATGAATGGCTTGAGCACACATGCTTTCACACACCACCTGTCCATTCCCCTCTCACTTCTGTTATTTCTTCTCACTCTGAGGATGGCTTGCTAATTGCTATGCATGTGTGTAATATGACATGGCCACAGGGAATGAAGACATGGGAGGGAGGGGGTGAGAGAGAGCGAGAGAGAGCACTTGTGCTTTGAGTAACTACTTCATCTTGTCTCTGGTGGTAAGGGTTTATTGTTCTAACCCCTTGGTCACCTCTTAAAATATATGAAAGGGCAATGGCAACATTTCTTAGGCACTGCTGTGGCAGACCTGTGATATACAGCTACACACCACCCCCAGTTTGATCCAGTCAACTGCTCCCTTTGCTGGCATTCACAACTGACACAACCAAATGTGTCTATTAGCACCCATCAGACAAGCACTTAATCAGTAGCCAGCGAGAGCCACATGTTATGGAGTAGGATGATTGTTCTGGATAACAACTTATTTCTTAAGTTGCCATCATCAGAAGGAAGAAATTTTGTAAAACCAGGCTTTTGCAATAAGATGCAGCAGCTATATGGAAGATAATGTGGTATCAGTAGGGATTTTGGAAATACTCAGAGTTCTTTTTGAAAGACTGCAAAATTACTAGGGAAATCGGTACGTATGGACTTTTTAGAAGTGTATATTCTAAATTGTAATGCTGTATGTGACATTTATTTTCAAAGGAAAGCACATTAATGTTTCTGCTTCGTTGATGGTAATGATAACAAACTCTTCTGCTACTTTCAGACTAAAACTTTTTCCTTAAAATAACTGCCATTTCCGTGATCTGGTCCTTTTCTTTCTATCTTAACAATGAATAAGTATTCAACATAAAAAATATTAAGTCATTTTTAAACTATTTGATCAGGAAATATCCCCAAGCAAGGGTATTGTTTTGGAATAATGTTTTGTTAAGAGTACACTTCAATCTCTGTCACAAGATATTTCCATCTCAAAATATCTGCTTAAACCAAAATAGCTAATTTACATCAAAGGTAGGTTTATATAACTTTGTATTTTGTCAGCTGCGACCTAAGCATTTTTCCAGTTGCAGCAAACAGAACATTTTCCACTGGCAATATCAAAACAAAAAGGTACCCTGAGCACACACTGTAAGTTAACCATGACATTCATTGCATGACTACCACATTAAATGGGTGGTACTTTTATTTATTTCCCCAAGTGTTCCCTATACAGCCTTAACTCGGTACTTAGAGCACGTCCTGATCCACATTGTCTATAATAGCAGAGGATACAATTTAACATGTCTCAGCAGCACTCCACAACATGCACACTTAGTCCTTACATGCACGCTAAAACTCACACTTTCTGGCACTGAACCAATGCCTAAAGCTTTATTTATGTCTATATAAACTGAAATACATGCCTTCTGTATATGCTGCACAGGTGTTATACACATAAGTTGTAACTAGCAAGAACAATAGAAAAAATTTAAGTGTTTCTGTGTGAGTATTTTTACTTGCAAGCTGGATTTAATTTCATGTGGGTACTAAAAAACAAATCCTGCTGAGGCTACTAAAATCATGTAGTTTTTTTGTGTATCTGCAACGTATTAATTACAGATTTGGATTCTGATTTTTTTATTGTATAGAGTTATTGTTTCTCCCCTGAAATAAAATTGACAGTAGAGTTTTGCCTTTCTGTCTCGGTGTGACTATCTGCTGGAACTCCAAAACCGTTAACACAGCAATGTATTTCCTGTACTTTTATAGAAGACTGGAGTGCAGAACCATCAGTATTACAATTTTATTCTGCTGTTTGTTTTACCACTTTTGTGCTAACCCGATTAAGACAGTAAATGTCAATTTGTCCTTCAGATATAGTATACCCATATTCCTTAGGAAAATTTTTCACAGAGATGTTCAATTTTTATGTTCACAGTTCTTAAAGTTTTGAAATGATACTTTTTGCAAACTGTATAAGAAATAGTAACAAGCAGAAAACCTCAGCCTTGCTGCATTTTTTCATGTTTTTCTCTGATACTTTCTCACTCAAATAATTGAATGAATTTATCTTCATAATAACCTATGAGTTAAACATTGCCATTTCCATTTTTCTTTACCAATGCAGATGTTTGAAGCTTTTCTTCTTGGCTTGGGAAAGTAGGGGAAGATTTTCATTTGCTGAGTAGATTTCAATTTCGGTAAAAAGCAGTTGAAGAGCAACCTGTATTTTAAAGCAAATGAAAGCCTAGGGAAAGGTACCATACTTAAACTGCAATATATCAAAGCTATACAGTAAGCAGGCTCCCTTCATTCTCTATCAGCTCTTTGTTCTGTTCTACCCTCCTCTTATATATCCTTCAGGTTTAATTATTTTTATTATTTATTATCTATGCTGTTCAAAATATGCTAAGCATTTTTTGGAGACAACCCTTGCCCTGAACAGCACAATACAATAACTGCATAGTACCAGAATGCCACTTTTATAGCCCTATTACTGTTCTATCTGAGCAGCTCTGAATTTAATGCATTTCTCTTCAACTCCCTGTGCCCCAGGGAAGGACCACCATCTCCACTGTACAGACAGGAAACCAAATAGTGTGCACTGAGTAGAGGTCTCCAGCCAGTTTTTCTAGTCTCTGGTCTCATTCTAACATGACCCAGTTGTAAACGGGCTGCTGGGCCCTGCCACTGACATATATTCCACCCACCTTAGCAGCAATACTGTGTCATCCTCAGATAATTTTTATAAGGCTCCTGGTGCAACCTGTCTAAAGGGCATGAGTACTTATAGAAAACTTGATTTGTGGTTGCTCTCTTAAATAATTGGAATAAGCCACAAGCATCCTGCAGCTGCTTAGGCTCTGAGCAAGGTGAAGGAGAGAGCCAGATTTTAGCTCCCATGGACAATGTGTCTGTCCTCAGAGGTTAATGGACAGATTCTTGGGGAATTAGGTAGACATCCGTCTATCTCCTTTGAAAGCTGAACATAAATGGCTTCAGCAGTCACTGGATGAATAGTAGCAGGGGATTTCAAAGACTGCCTTACAAGACCTAGGTAAACTAAGAAATAAATGAACTATCCCCGTCTCAAGTCTGTAAGACACCCAAACCCAGTGATCAACTCTGCAGAGTTTTAATACTTAAACCTATTTGCACAGGCTACCTTTCTTTCCCCATTCTCCCCTAGGCAGTAATACCTTTGGTCATGCACCACACAGCCACAAAACTGAGGCATTCACAAACCATGGAACAGCTGCCTTTTGAATTTCTCTAAATATATTCCTCTGCCACTGGAGCCTGAAAGCGTTGGGTTTGGTTATAAACACCTCCTACATCCCTGCTGAGCAGATTGCCATTCTCCCTCCTAGAATACCTCCACAAGTACACCAGGAAAACTGCCAGCACACAGGGTTCCCCTTCGGTGAGAAAACTGTATCCTGAGAGTATGGGGCAGGTACAGGTTTCATATATAACAGCCCCTACAGTCAACTAAAATTATTTTAGTTGGGATAAATTGGGGTTTTCTTGGGGATTTTCCCTTGTTTTCTGAAACCTTAGTAACTGTACACAACTAAAGTTCCAACCATTCTGTCTGTGATAAATGAACATGTAATAAATCTGAGTAAAAATATTTCTATCAAAAAGAGCTTTATTAATAACATCTTATATAACAGTATTTACTCTCTTTTCCATACTGTTTCCCTTTAAATTAATAGTGGGAAAAGGAAGAAATGAAGGATGAAGGGAATAAATAAATTACGGGGGAAAATTATTGGCAATTTACTGAGATTTTTTTTTCAAATATCATCACATTCATCATTTAAAAAGTTATCTTTCAAAAAGATAGACCTGTGTGGTCACATTCTTGTAAACACAGTTCTCACATACTTCATTCTGCATGTGTATATCTAATATTCATCTGGATTCATACTGCCAAGTCTCATTCAGTGAACATGATAATAAAACCAGTAATACCTCCTACAGTCCAGCTTAGCTGGAAGTGCCTTCCACATGCTTGTGACGCCAGTGTCTCTCTCCCATAAAAATGTGGAAACAATCTTTTTTCTGATCCACAGCCATCTCTCCCAGCCAGTGTGTTTAGCAGGGCAATGTGACCCACGGTCCAGGTGTATCCAGGGTAAGGGGAAGTTGCAGAATAAAGACAGGACTCTGGCACTGCTCTACAGCCAAGAACATTTTCTTGAGCAAGATAGCAAACACAAGGAGCTGAGCTGGGCAATGTAATGTCCAGGACGGTCATCATCTCTGAGATACAAACCTCCTGCGGCAACCTCAGCAGTACATGCAGCTAATATTCCATATGGAACTGTAGTCCATGATGCAGCCCAACAATGTGGTTCTTCCACAGGATGGTGAGCTAATGTTTAAGACACAGCTCTAGAATAAAATACAAGAGTAGATGACATAAAATAAGAAGTGTTGGTATTGGCTAGAAATTAAACACAATACAAACAGAAACACAATCAGCAACTGGTGCCAGCCCTCTGTACTTAAAAAACTTAAAGAGATATCAGCTCTTGGAACCACCACTTCCAGATATTATTTTCCATCTGTTCTGGCAATGCACACACATTCATATTATGGTACTATCTCTCATAGAATAAGGCTGCTCCAGTTTACTCTGCTTCCTCTATGTAAATAAATACATATATCCCATTAGAAAGCATAATCAGTTACTACATAGCATGACATAGCACATATAACTGTGTGTTGTGGGCAGAAGAGTCCCGACTCAGGGAATTTCAATTAATTTAAGTAACTGACAATTTTTAACATTGTTCTAATTACTGATGCTGATATTGAGAAAAAAAAGAAAGCAGATAATTATATAGACACTTTGCCATCCCCTGCTTCAGACTCAGCTTCAGCCTGGTGTCTCTCTTCCCACCTTCCCAGTCTCACCTTCCTCTCTTTTGCCAAATCCTTCAGTGTAATGGCACAGGAGCTTCCAGTCAGTGCCAATTTCTACTGCCCATTGCTTCTTGCTGTTTTTCTGTTAGGGCTCCTTAGCTCTTACTGTTCCTCTGCCCTAGTGCAGGACCCTCCATCCCTTCAGGGGGGTCCCTGCCCCAGTGTGAGGGTATCCAGCTGTATCCCAGAAATGTTCCCTTCCAAGCTGCTCCCCCACTTTGCCTCCCTTTTCTCCTGGTATGTCTATTTTTATTTTTTTTTTACATATATCCTCTCCCAACATAGCCTCCTCCCAACAGGGTACTCTGCTACCAAACCCTGCTGTTGCTGCCCCATGAACAGTGCTGTGAGATTAAACAACCTCCTTACCAGTTTCACTTTTTTAATCTTCTAAATATTTCCCATTCCAAGAATGTTCAGTAGCATCCACTAGTCTCAGTGAAGTCAACAGGATTATTATTTTTTTATTATTATTATT
>WBMZ01011585.1:25609-78514 GCA_013400975.1 Atrichornis clamosus
AAAGTGTTCTGCTTTTGTTTCAAAGATTGGTTTACCTATTTTCACTATTTAGAAAAAAAAACAGTAAATTCTTTTCAGGAATTTTGCAATTGTTAACCAATCAGAAAAATGAAGGGTCAGAATCATTGGGGACTGGAGACGCTCAACCAAATTGTGAGATTTACTGGAATGGTTTAGAAATAGATTCTGAGCTGCCAGTGATGGTGAACAGGACCTGCTGCAACAGGATCAAACTTCCTGTTATTGTTGAAGTAGATGCGGTTCTTAGGACATGGCTTAGTGCTGAACCCAGCAGTGTTAGGTTAATGGTTGGACTCAATAACCTTATAGGTCTTTTCCAACCTTAATATTTCTGTGATCCTATGAAACAATTCACTACCTTAGTCTGCTCTGAATTTATTTGTGTTGCATACCAAAATATTTATTACATCAAAAAGACATGTAAATGAACTGACAACTAGACAGCTTATCCTGCTAAAGTATCTACTGAAATTACATTAGTGCTTTGGTAATTAAGACCAAATAAATATACTGCCTGGCTTTGTCTGGGGAATTTTTGAGGCTGACAATCCAGGACCAGTGACCATCTCCATCTCTCAGTTGCTGCAGTTACTTTAGAGAAGATTGTGAACTCCTGAAAAGACAAATCTCAAGCACTGGCTGTCCCAATTGGGCCTAAACCTATTCTAGCTGTTGACTAGGAATTTAGACACAAGTAATACTTTTCTTTAATCCTGGATTTATACCCTTCCACAAAATGAAATACTCTTTTTTCAGAGTGAAAAAAAGGAGTTTGTCTTTTTTATTAATGGGGAAAAATAGCATTTTTCACTATCTGAAAAACATTTTTTCATTTATCTGGGCTAGTTATATGACTAGCATAAAAATATGACCAAAAATTGAAAGACATCCCTGTTTACTTTATATCTTTCACAAATTAATTTGAACAAGGTCAAATTACATATGGTGATGAGAGATTGTAGTATTCTTTCTGAAATTAATATGCCTGAACTGTGTTCTACACCTGAGCTACTTTTAAGAGTCACTTACTAATATTATGCATGTTTAAATTAACAAAGAACTTTGTATAAAATATGAACATGATCTTAATAGTGTTAAAATTACATTTATGATACTAATAATGAATGAAAAGTATGTGGTCAGGCAAAAGAATAAAGAAAAATAAGCTGCTATATCTTAGGTAATGATTTTGATAAGCCAAACCTCTGACAATTATTAATGAAGCTTTATTTTACCAGTGCAGGAGCTGAGAGTCCCCTGCAGCCCATGGTGCAGCCCATGGGGAGGCAGCTGTGCCCCTGCAGCCCAAGGAGGACCCCATGTCGGAGCAGGTGGACGCCCAAAGGAAGCTGTGACCCTGTGGGAAGACCATACTGGAACAAGCTCCTAGCAGGACCTGTGTCCCTGTGGAGAGAGGAGCCCATGCTGGAGAAGGTCTGCTGGCAGGATTTGTGACCCCATCGGGTACAGACAACACGTGATGAACTGACTGCAGACCCCACCCCACATCTCCCTGCAGCGCTGAGGGGGAACAGGTAGGGAAAATCAAGAGTAAAGTTGGCATGGGCAAAAAGGGGATGGTGAAGAGAAGGTGTTTTTAAGATTGTTTTATTTCTTATTACCCTACTCAGATTTGATTGGCAATAAATTAAGTTAGTTTTCTCAAGTGGAGACTGTTTCATCCATGATGGTAATTGTGGAAGGATGTCTCCCAGCTGCTATTTCAAGCCTTTAATTATATTTTCTCTCCCATGCCCAGCTGAGGAGGGGAGTGATAACGTGCCTTTGGTGAGTGTCTGACATCCATTCAAGGTCAACCTACCACAACAGGACAAAGAAAATATGAGGAGGACTAAAGGAATACCATTAGAGAAAAGAAAATAAGTATCCAAAGTTAAATTAAATATAAAATATCAAATCCAATCAGATGATAGAAGGAATCAGAAAAATTCTATCCCAAG
This sequence comes from Atrichornis clamosus, assembly GCA_013400975.1. Lineage (NCBI taxonomy): Eukaryota > Metazoa > Chordata > Aves > Passeriformes > Menuridae > Atrichornis > Atrichornis clamosus. Next base: position 27,592 of record WBMZ01011585.1, read on the forward strand.
ACTCAGCTGAAACAAGAATGACCAAAAGAGTTAATGCTTCACTTTGTACAACAGTCCTGAGTTAATAAGAGAAGGATCAAGATGTTACAAAAAGTCTATTGCATCCATTAGAGATAATAATTCTCTTCAGCTGAAAGGCCAGTATGGTATTCCTATCTCCTCCAATATAACTTAGTTCAACAAACCTTCTGACAGGCTGAAAAATGTCAGCCTAACACCTGTTGTGTTTCAGTACACATAACGCTATAGCTAAAGCATTCCACTAAACAGGGCCAGAGCACAAGCTCAGCTGCAGCTGGTTCTCACTTATAGGAGCACTTAATCATCTTTCATGCTCCCAGACAACACCCAAGCATAGATTTGGACACAGAATAGGCCAAAGACAGCTTCAAACAGATATCCTGCTTTGGGTGGGAAGAAAGTTCAAGTATCAGGATACAAGCTGTGTCAGCTTGTTACCCTCAGGGCCAAAATGTTGTTCCTCATCCTTTTTATTTACCAGTATGCATTTAGTCATGAAGTTACTTTCAGAGCAGGAAGGCACAAAAGTAAATCAGTGCCCTTCTATTGAAATCCATTGCAAATTGTTTGAAGTCCATGAAACTTTTCTGTTTTGCTAAGGAATATGACATGAAAAAACACTCAAAAGCAAAGAAAAGAGAGCACTGCTTTTTTTTTTTTCTAATAGAAAGCTTAAAATTTACTAAGAATGTGTGGCATGTCCCTCAGGAATCACTTAGCTGATTCTTCATTCACTTCTGCTGATGTTTAATTCTGTGTAATGCATTCTGAGAAGACAAAGTTTTATCCAGTCTGTGCTTTAGTCAGGAAGTTAAGTTAGTGGGAAAGGGAGATTTTAACAGTCATATTCAGTTAACTTTGCATAGAAAATACTGTTAAAATACCAGCAGCTTCAGGAGAGATACAGGCAAGGGAGACCTGTTGATTTATTTGGACTGTAAAGACCAATTCTAAAGAGTCATTTTCAGACTAGCAGTGCACAAAATTGCCTCCGGATTTACACATAAAACTACCTGTGTAAGTCCACTGACACAACAGCATCTTTGATGCAAACACATTTTAACACAGCTCACAATGTGGCCCACAGGACCCTCCGAATATCCCAGCTAAACAGTAGGAATGGCAGTTTCCTATGGAGCAGATAGGGCTCTGTCTGTATCATGATACCTAAACATTTTCTCTAGTTCTGCCACTGACTATTTAACCCTAGACAAAATATTTAATCTTCCTTCATGCATCCATTGATGAAAGAGGATTTTAGTCCTTACCTACCTGAAAGCTATGCATGAAAGTATGTGTAATTATATAGCAAATATATGTTATTACATAGTAAATATCACTATAAAAATGCATTTTAAAAGCCCTTTTACATGTTAACTTTAGGCTAGGTCAGCATACTGTCACCTAAACTCAATGAGCTTCTGTTATTATGCTTGCTTTGCAATAAATCAACACCACAGCTCTCAATACTCCAAAATCTTGAAGAAGAGTTTGGACCAGTTTGACCAGATCTGAGCTTTGCAGGTCTGTATTTATGTTTTAGAAAGCTCTCAGCTGACCAGTAATATGAGACTGCAGCCTCTCCTCTAATATGCCTTAACCTGAAGCTAAATGGCTGCCAACATGAGCTCTGTAAAGTTTCCTCACATCCCCTGCTAAGTCTTCGTTTAGTCACTTTATAGTACTTGTAGATCAAAAACAGCTCTCCAGCCCCGCCTCCAGCATTGGGTAAAGCAATTTCCTATAAGAGTTTTAGGGTATTAGACCCAAGTGCATTTCTGAAAAGTCTCAAATGGAGCAGATAAAAGGGCAAGCAATGGATACAAAAAGAAATAATCTCAACTTGATACCTGGCAAAAGGGGGTGATTTTTGTGTCTGTTGATTTCACAAATCATTAAACTTAACAGCAAACATAAAATGAATGTTTCCTGGCCATTTTTTAAATGTAGAGGCATAGAGGCACTGGTAATGTTTCCCGATGTGAGTGGCTATTAGATTGAGCATCGCGTGGAGAGCAACTGCTAAGTGCTCTCACAGTGTCATCTTCAGACAACAGATGCAGCTTGTTGTAGCCCCAGGGGCAGAAACCACAGGTATTTACTGTGATTGCAGTCAAAGGTCTTATCTTTGTCCAGATTATTCTTTTCTTCTCCAGGAGAAGCATCAGAGATTCAGCTTCAGTAAAACTATACAATGCTGATACAGAAGAAGACATCACTTACTTTCTCTACATTTATTTCAGAAAATTTCTCTTTAACCCCCTCCTCTTCTCTGCTGTGCCACTCCTCAGCAGATACAAGGAGCTGTGTACAGAGCAGGGTGCCTTTTTCAGCTGACTCCAGTTAGCCTGTTACAGTACCTGACAGGGAGCTATTTCTTTGGTTGTTTTTCCAAAAGCTTTCTTTTCTCTGAGAGTAGCCTTCACCAAGTGTAGTAGAGCCATTGCAGTAAAGACCTTCTTTAGACTGTGCTTCAGCGAGGCAAAGCAATGAAGAACATGCCCGGGATTCAACAGCCCACATTTAAGAATACCCAACCAAGACAGTGCACTGTATTACTGCAATGAGGTTTGAGCCTTATTCCCAAAATTGGCCTGAGCACCTTGTCTTCTTTATAGCATCTGCTGTAAAGACACCAGGTTTCTCATATTTGTAGCTTCAGATGTTCATCATGATGATTCAATCAACAATCTTCATGCACTAAGGAAGAACACCATTGTTTCTTAGAGTATCAGCTCCAATGCTTTAAAAAAAAACATTCAACCAAATTAGAAACTAAAATTATATTAAAAAAGGGAAAGTCAGGTTACAAGAGTTTGGACTCCTCAACAGAATCCCATTTTAATGAGATTATAGTTGAGTCCTGCCTTTGATTCTTTTTGTTAGTGCATAATAATTTCCTCATATGCTTGAGTAAACACAGATCAGGCAAGTTGGGACCATCATATTGGTTCTAAGAGAAGCTTGTTTTTTCCTGAGGACCAAAAATTGATTTCTTCAACATCTTGCACTTATAGTAGATCAATCAGTAATAAAAAAATAAAATAAAATTTATTTTAATACTAACTCGGACTTGTGTTACAGGACAGGAAGAGAAAGTGTGCACGTTGCTATCAAATCATTGCATAAGCTCTAACGCTTCTACTACATTGCCCTTTTATCAAGATCCTGTATGTGTATTTTGGTAATCAAGTTTCATAGAAAAATTACTACTTCTTATAGTGTTCATACCATAAGGTACTTTTGAGCTTCATTTGTGCTTATAGAAAAAAAAACACACAAGAGGAAATGTGCTGGAAAGTACTGATTGCCCTAAACTAGCCATTGTAAGAGCATATCCTGAAAGCACTGAGTACTCTTTAATCTTTAATCACTGTAGTGAAGAAAAGCAGATATACTCAGGATATCTTTTGATTCGGAATTTGTAATTCAGCTTTTGCTCAGGACTTGATTAGGAAAAACTATTCTTGAGACTGATCAAGAGAAAGGCTAGGTGTTACAGAGAAGCCCATAACTTTCCATTGGCATTTGTACTAATGTCAGTGAAAATTTGTGGTGTGAATTCCTCTCAGGATCACTCTTAATGTGATTCATCAATTCTCATTGGGAGTCCCAAATGCCAATGCCCTTTCACAATGCTCCACTGATTTCCCAAGATTTGACCTATGAAAAAAACTCTAAAAAATTAGTAAGGTTTTATCTCAAAGGGTACATTTTCCTTTTTTTACTTCCACTAAGATGATGAGAGACAGACCTTAAAACCAACCCTGCCTCAAGTAGCAGTACTGCACACAAGGGGTGGCAGACACTGAGGCTGTTACACATCTCACAGCTGGACAGAAGAGTAAGGAATAAGCAGTCCCTTGCATCTGACAAGCTAAGCAAGCACTTGAAATGCATCACAAGTTTTTCTCTTCCTGCAGCAACAGTCAGGCCAGAGCCCCTAACCCCAGAAAGGTCACAAACTGATAAGTTACAAACTACTGACCAGCCTCCATCACTCATTCAGCTGGCGACAGGTTTGGTTGATTTGCACTCATAATCATGCAGGCTGTTATACAGCACTAGTAATATGAGAAATAATGAAGCAGCAGTTTCTTTGCTCATATTATTCCCCATCCTTCCCTTCCAGTGGTTGCCTGACTTAAAAAGAGAGGCCTTGAAGGCACAGAACATGCTGGATTTCCAAGGCCCACATATCAGGGTATCCCTGATGCAGCCTTCATCCCTCCCTAACTCTTGCTATAACATCCAGCAAAATGAACACCTACTTCTGAAATAATTTTACATATCACTACCTTTACAATACAGCTTAGATTTCAGGCACAGCTTTTAAGCACAGGTTGATTTATAGGCGTATGTGCATATGCTTTTTCCACCAAACGGGAAACATCTTGATTTCTTTATTAATCAGTCTCTCCAAATAAGTTGTTGAGATGTAACTAAATAACTCACTACACTATCAGGGTGTAAGAGAGTATTGAAGGACTGGAGGCCTGTTTTCTAAAAGAAAACTGCAGATAAGACCTGAGGCTTTGGACATAAATTTAATACTTCTTTTGATAACTTGAAGGCAAATAAGGTTTCCTTTGCAAATGCTGGCTTACCAAATAGACATGCAAATATTCTAGGGCAAACACTCGGCACAGCACATGGAAAGCATGAGTTAGGAATATATGCTCCACTACAAAATGAAAGGAGTGCACATGCATCTCTGGGGAGTTCATTGGAACAGTGAACCTTCTGAGTGAAGACATCAGCCGCTTGGACATTTTCGGTATGTGCATACACCACTGGAAAAGGGAAAGGAAGAATGGCAATTCAGTGCAGAAGGACGAGACAAATGATGCTATGAGCAATACCCACATGCACCAGGAAAAGGCTTGCAGCCTGAAGGGGAGGCACAGGATGGCACAGTTTCCAGACTAAAGCAGAGGTTATACCACACAGACCACTAAGTGAAAAGCAGAGCAGCAAAGCAAGACATCAAACTGTAATGTGCTGTCTCACAGAGAATCATAGAATCATTAAGGTTGGAAAAGACCTCTGAGATCAAGTCCAACCATTAACTCAGCAGCACCATGTTCACTGCTAAACCATATTCCCAAGCACCACATCCACACACCTTTTGAATCGTCTGTATATGTCTTACACCATCATCTGTTTCACCTCTGAATTTGGCCCTCTATGTATCTGACCTTTGAACAGAAGATAACTCTTAGACTAAAAGACCAGGAGGTGCGTTTCTTCCTGTAAGCCACACAATAAACCCAGATTTTGTAATTCCCTCTTCCACCCAAATAACTTGTGAATAAATTTGATTCACAGTACTTTCGACTAACACAAACCATGCCAACAAAAATCTCACACAAGTCCCATAAAAAGCCAGAGGTAGTAGCCCTATAAGTCCTCTAATCACCTAGCGAGCAAAGTCGTCCCACACCTACATCAACACCTTTCAATAAGTTTATGATTGCATGCAGAACCCTCATATATAAAATATATATAGTATATTTTAAATATATATATATTACATACATAAAATGTGTTTGTGTGTGTATATATATGTATATACATGTACACATAAAGGGAGAGTGCAAAGAGGACAGAGCCAGGCTCTTTCCAGTGGTGCCCAGTGCCAGGATTAGAAGCAACAAGCCCAAACCGAAATGCAGGAGCCTCTGAGCATTAGGAAACATTTTGTTACTGTGAGGCTGACCCAGCACTGGCACAGGTTGCCCAGAGAGGTTGTGGAGTCTCCATCCTTGGAGATCCTTGGCTCTGCTTGAAGTTGGATAAGCTGACCTCCAGAGGTCCATTTCCACCTCAGCCATTCTGTCATTCTGTGGCTCTGTGATTTGTTTCTATGCTAGATAGTGATATAATGAAAGGCAGGAATCGCAAATGTAACAGGGGAAGTATTTGGAGAAAAAACAATTACCTAGAAAAATGCAGACCTAAATGAACTTACAAAATTCAGGTTACAAAATTCCTCAACACATTAGTTTAAAAATATATAATTGAGTTTATGCACTAGACAATTTGAAATTGAGCAGAGAACTAACACATATATGCACTTGCCATAAATTTTAAAAGAATATATTAATGACAAAAGATCAGTATTACCTGAAGAAAACTAGAAAAAAACAGTATCATGTCAATTTTTAAAGTGAAAAAATTGCATGCACAGACAACTGTTGTTCCTTAAATATAAAATAGCAGAAAAACTAACAAAATTAAAATTCATTTTTTAAAGTGGCTGGAAGAGAAATCTCCTACATGAAAATAAGAATGTTATGAAGGGCAGTGAGATATATCCCTTCCACAGCCATAAACAAATGGAAGAGGTGAACACTTTTGATATACTTTAATAAATTATCAAGAGATTTAGAATCATTTGTTTTGAAGCATCTTCTTCTTCCTGTGATTTATGTTGACTGAAACCCTTCTGTGAGGTTTTGACATTTGTTTATAACTTTATGTCTGATTTTAAAGTTTTGGGGCTTTCGTCTCCAAATATTTATTTTAAAACATTTGTGAAGTGATCAGTAATGCACTCTGCTAAACATTCTGGGAACATGTAATTAATAAAAAAGCTTGACTCTAATGTAAAAGCTTGTTAATTCAGAGACCCACTTTAACTGCCCTTTATTGTACTCAGAGAGCTGAGGTCCATTCCGACCTCCTTCACATTGGTGTTCTTAGATTTGGTGATTTTGTCCATGTTTCCTCATGCCATTCCTGTTGACTTATTGGTATTTCTAGGCTCCATTATGCTGATTTGTGAACAGAGTTTTCCAGTGCTCATTTGTTGAACTGGGCTGAACAGGGCAAATGAAATTGTTATTGACAGTGCTCCTACTGTACATGGTGGCTGCTACACCCTCGCAGGAAGCCACACAAATCATCTGCAAAACGGTTTAACCTTGGCTCCCCTAATCCTTACATTTCTACAGGTACATGCCTTCAACCCTAGACCCTCCTATCTCCTCAGTTGGATCACAGAGGTTGCGAGGCTGATGCAGAGGGACTCTGCTCTCTATTGGCAAAGCTCCCCTGCCTTTGGCTTCTGCCCTCGCTGTCCTGTTCTGCAGCACAGTGACCACTGTGACTTTGAGGCAGCTGCGCAATCCTACGATGCCACTATAAAATATATACTGAGAACGATGAACTGCCTCCTGTAAGGGTTGATGTCTTTGTTTTGCCAGGTGATGCACATTTGAAGCATTAATCAAACATTGGGAAGAAGCAAACTTAACCTTCTGGGAAATCATGCAAGAAGGAGCGTTTTTTCTCATCTTGAGATTTCCGCTGTAATAATGTTTTTCTCATTTGCCACAGAACTTCAGAACCAACTGGGAGAAGTTTTTAAGATGTTTCTCTTGTCAGAATAATTTTCTTCAGTTTATAACCAGTGCTGCACTGGACTGTTATAAGCAATATAAACTTATCTTTGACTGGCACCTGAAATTTGATACAGTTTTTGAAAATCAAGACCTTTCACACTTTTTGCTATAAATGGCATTTCTTTTAGATTAAAAATTTTTAAACTAAACATTTGTAAAAAGGATACCAAATTTGACTTTGCATTATAGCAAGCAAAACAGCAACACTGTCCATTCGTTCTGAGATGCTTTACAGTTCAAGGGGAAAAAATTAATTATTCTTGTTTCAGGCTTAAATCGTGGTGAGACTCTCAGCCAGAGACCAAACCCTAGACGTCACCTTTAAATAAGTAGAGCAAGAGTCAGGGTAGTAGCTGTTTCTGCAGGCCGTGTGCCAGCAGCCGAGAGCCCTCTGCAGCCGGGGCCGGGCTCTCCGCCGCTGCCTGCGGAGCGTCTCTGCGGAGACACAGCGGCGCCCGGCGGCCGCGCGGGACAACCGCGTCCCGCGGGGATCCCCGGAACCACCTGCTGGCGTCATCCAACAGTTCCCAGTCGCTCGACAAAAACAAAACAAACAAACAAACAAAAAAAATCTTTACTTTTAAACCACCAGTTTTCAGAAACACCTCGTTTTGGTTCTCCTTTCTGACCTCTGAGTCAACTTCACATTACCCTCAAAACTCCGGATGTGAATTTGCTCTCTAGTTTGGGAAAACACATGGAAGCCTGTAAATTTGGACATGTATCTGACAGAGAACACAGGAAATTAATTATGTGTGTACATACAAAAGAGCTGTCAACAGCATTGTTTATCCTATATATCTTTGTTTATATTTTTATTTATTATCACTTTATTATCACTATATTATCTTTGGTTTTGTTGCACATGTTTACATACCCCACTGTGGCACACCACTCCCAGGGCTAAAGTTAAGTATTCTGCACCTCTTTCTAGTTCTTTTTAGAAAAACTGCTGCTTTAGCCCTGCTCAGTTTTTCTATTACCTCACTGCTCTGTTCAGTGAGGTCTCAGAACTTGCTCATGGAAGCTGAATTCCTCTTTGACGAATTGCATTTTTGACAGAACCAAGCTTGCCAGGCTGTCAGACTAAGGCACCTGGGATGAGGGATTTTTCAAAATATTCAAGAATGATAGACAAATTATCTAATGAAATAACATCATATTCATGCATAACATTATGATATATAAATTATCATGAAATTACAACAGTGCAAGCACTGATGACTGAGAAGAGCACAACTTTAAATCTACCCCAGACTAGAAGCTAAACAGATTTGATCCCACTCCAGTTTTATCTTCTGATGGATTCTGAATGATAATATGGAAAGTCACACAGAAAATGACTGAATTCCTGTAAAACACAGCTTTATATAACATAGAAAAAGTCTTTTACAATGTTTCACATGCTTAGCAATCACACAGCAGAATTCACTGAAGGAGCTTTTTACAATCCCTTATAAACAGAGAAGGAAATTAAATATTTTAATGCTGTTACATGAAGTGATTATTCTTCATCATCTGGGAAAATGCTCCCAGTTCTGGTCATCTAATTCCACTAGATACAGCAGAATTTAACAGAAGTCTTTGTAGAAGTTGGAATATTCCAAGAAATCAGCCTTGTAAAACAGCAAATTATTTCACCAATCCATGTTAAAACTAGAGGTTAAATTCCATCGCAACAGGTAACAGTATCCTAAAACCTTCTTGGCACAGTTGAAACTCATACAACACAAACTAGAAACATAAGTTTTTAGAGAGGATCTGATATAAGTTAAGGAATGTAAAGGAACACCTAATAATGACAGGCAGGTCTGGGGCTCATTTCTCATTATCCAACATTAAAGGGAAATTGGTAAAATCAAAATGCAAAACAAAGATAAAGGGATTGTTTCAGCTGAAATAATATTGGTCTGAGGACTACAGCCTCGAACACAGCGCATATGTGCCTTCCTCAGATTGGGGGGAAGACATTTCCCTGTAACTATTTGGAGAATTCTGACACTTTCAGCTGAACTCTAGCACTAGACACTGCTGAAATAGGACACCAAATCTTACGTTTGACACAGTATAGCTGTTCCTACATTCCTAAAATTTCTGTTTAGTCTGTGCCAATTAGATTTAACTGAATGTTCCTGTTGGGCTTACAAAAATAGGGATAAAGTCTAAATTAGGCAATACAGTTTGGCTGCTGTATTTAAAGTTAAGCTATGCATAAGCTCAAAGCAAAATTCTGCTAGGCAGTGGCAGTTCTACTGTCTTGGAAGAACAAATACGACTCCAATGGTCAGTGTAGGCTTCACAGAATTCTGTGAAGTTGTTTATCAATCCAGCCCCAAATAAAAAAAAAAAAAAACTCATACCAATTACTATATTGTCTTGGGTTGAGCATATAACACCATTTTTTATCTCAAATTGCCACTTTATACTAAACATGAATTCTATGTCTCTGGTTCGTATCCAGCAATTTTCAAGGACAAGTACGCAAGACACTCCCGCGCCGGGACTCAGGCAGGTTTGGGGCTTTTTTCTTCTCTCACTCTCTCTTAAGCTCTTGGCTCTGCCACAGGCAGCAGGGAAAAGAGAGTTGGTTTTTTCCTTTTTTTTTCTTTTTTTTTGTTTTGGCCAGGTTTTTTTTTTAGTTCTGTTTCTCAAGGGAGAGAGATGGAAAGCGAATTTTTTTTTTTTTTCCCTTTTCATCTAGCTGAGACAAGGAAGTTTTCCTTGGGATTTTTTTTTCTTCTTTCCTGAAACTGCTTTTCAATCGAGCTCGGATCCAGGACAGAAGGTCATCTTATCGCCAGCATCGTCAGGGGGAGGGGCCCTGCCTCGGCCCATCAGCGGGGACCACGCCAAGGACTCTGTACTTTACAAAGGTTTCTCCATCACAAGTAGGTTATCATTTAATATTGTACATTTCTTTCCTATGCCTTGTAAATAAATCAGGGTTTTTTTCATTTTACCGCCAAGGAAATGCTTCTGTCTGGACCTGGAGGGAGGGGTGGCTAATAGTCTACCTTCCCACCGGGAGGGCATTTTCCTCCTTATATTGTCTCAAACCAGGACATATATAATATTACATGTAGTGTTCAAAACGAAATTCAGTAACTATTTGTGCTATCTATACATTTCTTGATGTATACAGAATTTTAAAGTTACCTTTACAATATAGTCCATCACTTCAAGCCACTAGAAATTAAAACTGTAAATGAATAAATGATAATTGATTAAATCAAGAAGACTGAGACATTTCATGCCAGCACCTGTATCTGTATACCTTTGTCCTCAGAGGGCGAGAAAATGCTTGAAAGACAAACCTCAAAAACTTATATGGAGTACAAAACGCCTTCCATTTTTTATCAAACTTGAATAATTTCAGATGTGAATGAAATCTTATGGTCTACTGAACTAGATAGGACTAGACCGTCTGTGTTACAATTCCCACCAGGACTCAGGGAAATAGTCAACCAGACTAGTACTACATCCATACACTTTCTTGGGTTTTGTTAGTTATTCAGCTGGCAAATAAGTAATGCAATGGATATATTCTGCATGTCTTCATTGTAGAAATGTGGGCTCATATAATAATATTTGTTAATATGAATATAAACTTAGTATAGGAAGGAAATCCTTCCTGTGTTACTTTACACTCATTATTTCAATATTGCATTTTGTAATTCTTACTTATTATTTGTACTGTGATGTACCTACAAATCTTACTATTGGTCATTATACCAGGTAGTGTACAATTAAGGAATTGCAAGGCAATTCTGACCCAAAGTGTTTACTGTTGAACACTGAAATGAAAAATGAAGACATCATTAGGGTTAACTTCATTATGTATCTCCAAAGCATTTTTAGACCATATATAAAAAGAAGAAACAAAAAATAAAACAATGGCATTTGTAACTATCAAAGCAATAAATATTTTTATATGTTTAATAAATATAAAAGAGAAGTCTGCAATATAGTTTAGAACTGCCTGAGACATACTCTTTCTTCTCACTTTTTATCAGTTCAGTTTCCTTACCTCCAAAGTGGGGAAACTATCAAAATTGGCAAACCCATCTTTGACTCATTCTTTCTGAAGCATTTTGATAAGATTTAACAAACACCAGTGTGGGCTAAAATTAAGCAATCATGGTTTTCTTCAGTTTTTTAAAATGCACATTTTATGTGAATACTTTTCCTTAAATACAAGTGAAGGTGCAAGATTTTCCACCAAAAAAAACCAGGTTGCAAACACAAAGAGAGAGAGAGAAAGAGAGAGAGAGAGAGAGAGAGAGAGAAAGAAATAACAAGTAGATTAATAGATACATAATTCTCAGATATCTTGGGATCTACTTATAGAAATTTAAGCCTGGAAGTTAAGGCTTAATATAAATACGCTAATTAAAAGTCAATAACATACATACTGAAATAGTTTCTCCCAACAATCAACAAACATGTCAAAAGTTTGTTATAAATAGGCACAATAGCTACATACAGGGATCATGTGACTTCCAAAATGGATTATTTTGCATGTCCTCATAACCAGGAGAACAGATCAATGCCATATTTCCATTTTTTCCTAGTGCTCTGCTATCAACAGTTGCAGGTGATTTTTAACATATTCTCTGGACAACAGTCTTTTTTTCCCTTGGTAAAAGCCCAATTTTAAACCCCAAAACATTAAAGCACTGGAAGAAAAAAGAAAGTGATATGAAAATGTCTTCTAAAAGCCTTTTAAATTTCAATTCCAAGCTTAGATATAGCTTTTCCATATTTAATCAAAAGCATTCAGGTGTTTGCTCTCAGAGAATTTAGCGGAGAATCACATTCCTACTATCAGCAAGTTGCAGTCCTTCCAGGTGCTTTGTGCAGTGACCTAAAGAACTTAGAGTGCTGAGGAACTGAGGATTCTGATTGAAGCAAGTTCTGACTTCATGAAGCATGGTCTGAATGCTCAAAGTATTTAAAATCAGCACTTGCTAACTGCAAGGTAGTGAGTGCCATTACACCCCACTATTTCTGAATGTCATTTTTTCTTTCCTCTTTTCACATAGAATGGAATATAATCAGTTGAAAGGATAGTATCAAGGGAGACAGAGTAACATTTGTAAATAAACATCATTAATTGGTCATAACTTGGTGTTAATAAAAGAATCAGACTATTATAGTGTAGAAAATATGAAGTAAAGACAAGAAAATATGAAGTAAATATGGAGAGGAAATATGTTGGATGTTTTCTTTGAAAATAAAGGGAAATAATATTAAGAAGCTCATGGTCAGAAAATAATATCTATTACAACAACATCATTCGGCTTTGTATTTTGTATGTTTCTTTTATTACAAAGTGCAACACACAAGCCATGGCATAACAATAACCCCAACTAAAATATTTGTAGTTGTAATTGCATTTATCTGAAAGTAGCCCCATATATTTTAAGGACTCAGTCTGGGTGCCAAAAATAGGCATCTAGTGCCAATTGAACTAGCTTATTATTTTTAAGATATCCACATAGATCTAACAGATATGACACATGTCTTTCTGGGACCACAGTTGGAGGCCAGATAGGATAATATTTTGGAAGCTTGGGACTATGCATCTTAAATGTCACTATTTATCTATATTTGGTCAATTGATTCAAAGCATAAGTCACACATCAAATAATTGGGAATAATTACCAACTGAAGTTTCTCAATCAGGCAATAAGGAAGCAATTCTATGTACATAAATGAATAACAAGCCATTATAAAGAGGGTTATAATTAGAGATGATACTGCATCAAGTTTGAAAGTCTAATGAGGAGTCTAAAATTATTTCCTGATAAATGTGTGAGTTCCATTCCATCCCCAATTAGTCTAAAATTTTCAGTTAATCCACCTCTGTTGATTTTTAAACCTATAACTGGAGACCCTCATCAGCAAATTTCCAGCTTTAAGCAGTAAGTAGCAGTAACTCTTCACTCTTGCATTCCATAATCCTCCATAGGAATGAGAATGGTTGAATATTAGAAAAAGATTCTTCACCCAGAGGGTGGTTGGGCACTGGAACAGGCTCCCCAGGGAAGTGGTCACAGCACCAAGGCTGGCAGAGTTCAAAAAGTATGTGAGCAATACTCTCAGGCATATGGTGTAACTCTTAGGAATGGTGCTGTGCAGGGCCAGAAGTTGAATTTTGATGATCCTTGTGGATCCCTTCTTACTCAGTTCATTCTGTGATTCGGTGAAGGTAAAAACAATCCAATTCAGATTAAAACATAATTTAATGAACATTAATGTTACATCTTTAAAGGCAAGCTTTTGCCTCCAGGCAATTAGCCATTCTGCCTCCCATTGATGTAGCCTTACTCAGTATTCCAGTTACATTCTGCAGGCACTGGAAAGGATGCGTGAGACATGAGATTACTTGGGGTGCACTTCACCATAACTAAACATTTATCTACAGTTTTGGGGGTAGTTGTAAGAGTAATCCTGGTTATCATCAGCAGAGAGAAACAAACATTCTAGGACATGATACATTTAATCTATCACAGATATAGGGATAGAAAAATCACATTTTTCCCTCAGTAGACTATTAGGGGAATGTAGACAACTAGCTCTGATGAAGAAAACTGAGCTATAGATTATAGAATCATAGAATACCTTGGGCTGGAAGGGACCTTAAAGGTCATTCAGTACCAACATCCCTGCCATGGGCAGGGACACCTTCCACTAGACCAGGTTGCCCAGGGCCCTGTTCAACATGGCCTTGAACACTTCCAGGGATGGGACATCCACAACTTCTTCAGGAAAACCATTCCAGAACCTCACCACTCTTAAAGGGAAGAACACCATTACATCATTTACTCATATGAATCCTACTTCTACTACCAAATATGTTTTAAACTGTTACAGTGAAAACTTTGCTGTTGACATATTCCTGGTTGCAGCTCTAAAGAAGACAAATGTTGATTTACAAGGATGAATAAAACAAACTGCAACACCTCTGAGGTAACTGCTGTTTCCCCTTTGGCTAAAGGATATATTATTTTCTGTTGTATTTTAAGGNCAGGAAAACCATTCCAGAACCTCACCACTCTTAAAGGGAAGAACACCATTACATCATTTACTCATATGAATCCTACTTCTACTACCAAATATGTTTTAAACTGTTACAGTGAAAACTTTGCTGTTGACATATTCCTGGTTGCAGCTCTAAAGAAGACAAATGTTGATTTACAAGGATGAATAAAACAAACTGCAACACCTCTGAGGTAACTGCTGTTTCCCCTTTGGCTAAAGGATATATTATTTTCTGTTGTATTTTAAGGACCCTAGCTGTACCTATATGACACATTAAGTAAAACCCTTTGGAGTTATTACATTCTATCAGGTAGCTAATATGTCTTTAAAAAATACTCTAAATGTGTTTACAGGCTAAAGAGTAACAATCTGTCAAGTAATTCGTGTTTCTAAAGTCTTAATATGGTACGTACATACATTTGGTAGGATTTCTTTATCCCTGAGGAAAAAGCAGTGGCAGTCCTGATTACATCACGCTGGAAAAATTGCCTCTCCAGTTTCTTGGCTGCATTAAACAAATGAAACTACTGTACATTATGTAAACACTTGTAAAAATGTCACTTGAGATTAAACAAGTTTTGTCAACTTCTTGAGGAAGATTTCTGCAGGTATTTCTCAATATAAAGTATTAGGGCTGTCTAGAAAATCACAACTCTCACAACTTGCAAAATCTGATTTCTTTCTGCACAGAAATGAGCTGAACAAAATGAAATAGTGTAGAAAAAAAAATCACTTATAGGGTAGATATCTCTCAGCTCTCTCCCTACAACATTCTTACGCACCTTACAAGAGCCAAACACAGTACACCCAAAATCCTCCTTTGTCAGAATGTGATACAAAATGAAAGGCTTTGATGTATGTGGGAAGATGACTGGGGGCAAAAAGATATTGGTATGGAAGTTAGAGGGAAAACTGCATTTGTTACTCCCGGGATGGAACACTGTCAGTATATCTGACTTCCCACACAAAATACAGTCTAAGGGATACTAAACTGAGGGTGGAGCAGAGTGGAGACACTATGGCCGGGCTCTGTAAAAACCCTTGGAGAGGAGGGAACTCGGTGGTACTTTCCAGCTGATAAGCCACACAGCAGCTGAAAACCAAGGGAGATAAAGGAAGACGTCTTGCTGTTGAACCAGCAATTGTGGCAAAGTTACTCTCCTTGGGCTGACACACGTCCCCATCCCAAGGTTATCTCAGATATTATGCTGAGATATCCGCCCCCAGGGTAAGATCATCCCTCACTGAGTAAAATGTAGGTGTAAAGCCACTCAAGTTCCACCTAAAAAGTAAAGAAATGGTTAAAAAGTGAGTTAAGAATGCAGAGTAATCGATGGAAGACTCCATCAAAACTTCTGAGACCAGTCAAGTTGAACCTGTCCCCCCATAGGAACAACTATTTTGTAAGGACTGTGTTCTCTGCATGCTGAATGATTACTTCAAGCTAGCTTTTATTGGGCATTAGAGCTTGTCTATATAGTGCTTTGAATTAGTATACTGCTTTGAATATATTTTTGCAGTCAGATACTCTCACTGGCAATCCTCAAACCTTAACATGTCACAATTTTATTAATAACAAATGTTATGCTGTAAACTCTTAATGTGGGTCCTTCAAAGGTGCCAGCAGTCCCTGGCAGTAGGTAAAGGTGTGAGGCCCAGGAGGGGTTTCTCTTTGTGGTGTGTGACCCTGAACAAGCCAGTCCTGCCCTCTGATCCAGCAGGACTGCTCAGGGAAGGGTTCCCCTAATAGGACACTGACAGACTGATTGGGCACAAGGGTCTCAGCTTTCCTGGGGCACTGACAGACAAATCAAACACTGAGGGTTGAGGAAATCTCCCCTTTTCACTGACAACATACCATCCAACTGCATCAACAAGGAATATCTGAGCCAGCCCAATGCACTTCATCTCTTGAAAATAACAGAGCATTCAATACAGACCCAGAAGTCAAAAATTCTCGTATCTATGGTCCATAACCTTACATTCAGAATATGTATCCATGCTTTTTTCTCAAGTAACAAAGTTATTTACAATACCCTCACCATCCTCATGAACTTCTCTCAGCAACCGTTATTTTAATTGGACAGCAGACAAAACTAAAAATTTGTAATTTCTTTCATAGATTTAGATATCGGGGAAGGGAAGAAAAAAAATTTTGTGATGGTGTTTTTACAGACCCAGGTTATTATAATGAACCAGTGTGCTGTGCATGCACTAGCAGAGGGTAAAAGATATTTGTGCTAGTTTTGCCAGAAGAAAAAATATAATGTAGAACAAATTCCCCTACTGCAACAGTGCTTTGGATCATGAAACTTAGTCCTTGTACCTATATTTTCCTACATGTCATGTACAGCTATTGAACCAGTAGCTACAAAGAAGTCAGTGACTTCCTTTTTTTACATGGAGTTACATGGAAAAGACAAGGCTTAATGAGTACAAGTTAATCCTGGGGAGATTCCATTTGAACACAAAACAATATTTTTCACAATGAGAAAAATCACCCACTGGAAAAATCTTCCCAGGAAAATGGTGGATTCCCCAACACAGGACATACTCAAGGTTCAGCTGGACAGGGTCCTGGGCCATCTTATTTAGAGCATGCTTTTACCAAGAAAGTTTGGATCAGATGATCCTTGAGGTCCCTTCCAATCTGTTATTCTATGATTCTATGATTTTCAGCTAATCATGGATTTGGGTATTAATGATCCCTAAATAATCAAGAAACCCTTCTAAACACATATTTTAAAAATATTTTTTAAAGTAGTTTTAGCTCTTTGTAGTATAATTGTTTTAAAAATTGAAGTGCTATCTCTCTGGAATTTTGTAATTTCACCCTCAAACCAAGCATCTAGACTTTCAAAGCACTCTGAAGACCTATGAATTCTCTCCATAAAAACTGCCACTGCTGTCCAGGCTAATTTAAATTACGCCTTTTTCCTCTTAGGAGAACTTCTGAAATTAGAATCTTGTCAGTTGATTGGCAATTGGCATTAAGCCAGGGTATAATTCTCTGGTATGCTCCATTAAACCTCACAGTGAGGATTAATTAGTACTGCAAAAGCACTTTAGAAATGAAATGTGCTGTATACTAAATAATTATTATTTTTATTATTATAACATTGTAAGAAAATTAGCAAGTGACGAAGAGACAGTTTGCAAGACCTCCCACTGAAAAATACATTAGGTGGCCTATTTCAGAGATCATCCAAATAAAATTATCCACCTCTATATACACCTAAATCTGATTCTGTAAGGCGTCATAATGGATCAGCACTGGTAATATAGATGGGTTTGGTTGTGGGATCAGGAAAGAAAAAGAAATTTGCCAAGCAATTCACAAGACATTGTTATGAAAGGGTTTTTTGCCTATTATCTGCTGTAGCCGTATATATGCATATATGGGCAAACAAAATTTGTGGATATACATGGAAAATAAGCTGCATAATTCTCTTTGATTAGTCACTTATCTTTAATAACAAAATCAGGAGTTTATTCCCAATATATTCTTTACAATATCTAGCACAGTATGTGCTCAGATCTCACAGGTTTCATTGAGAAAACAGATTTTTTTTCACATTGATGGAAAACAGATTTCCCATGCTTTAGACAATACCTTTATCCTCAAAGGCGAAACAACTTGCCTTAGGTTTTCACAAATAATACTGACTGATATATAATAATCTTCATTATCCAGAATAGTACTTACAGTGTCCTTAGAGGCATATACAAAGCCTGCTGGCAGCCTTACAAATATTAAAATACATTTTTAAAAAATATTAAAAAAGAATCTTCCTGTTTTCCTTCAATCTAAACTTAAATTTGACTAGGCTAATTGTGAAGTGTAAAAGCATAATAAAGGCCATTTACTGACCACCTGACAACCCTTCTGGGACAGGAATGATCTTTCTTTCCAGAGGAAAAAGCAACTATGTATATAAAAAACTTAGTTAAGTATCTAAGTAGGTGAGGTGACCTGCTAATTTCCAGTATTGGTGGAGATATATGTGTACAAATGCAATCATTTGCAAATTGAAGGTATGGTATTGGCCTCTCTCCAAAAGCAGAATGTGTGATTTCATCATTCATGCTCAGCTACCAATTTGAAGACTTGCTTCATAACAATGGAAGCTAGGAACTAACTTTTCCAAGAGTGAAAACTGAGGCATTGGATAAAAATCATTAGAAGACTTTTGCCTACATTCCTTCAGCTAATCCTTTCCTTGTTTCCTTGCTCAGCAAAAGGAAAGGTAGGAGATTATGCATTTGCAAACTCTTGTGTAATAAATGGCAGTGAGCCATGAATAAATCCACACAGTGGGACACAGCAGAATCCTGCACATAATCTGCATGAAAAATGCAGTATTGAGGCTCTAATTCAGACAGATATTGTCCCATATATTTTTCTTCATATTCTTCAAACAGTGTGACTATGCACAAAAACTGCAGAATGGCCCAAGCTGTCTTTCCAATGCATAATCTAAGGCTTAGCTCCAGCAAGGACTGCTATTCTCTCATTAAATGAGTATTCATAAAGTTAGGTTCTACTTAGACTTTTTGGTTGACTTTTGCTTTCTCACAGGATGTTTTCTAGGGTATACATTGTAAATTAATGGGAGCAGCAATGCAGTTATTTTTAGACACCATTAGTAAGTTCCCTGGTTAAACAACAGCAGTTGCATGTGCAACAAAGTCTGTGATGGAAGTCATACAGGAAGTACATTCAGCATACTCTGTGGAAAAAAATGTGAGTTGCTATCTATCAAAAGCCACACAAAATCCAGCTCTGGATCTATGAGAGTATGTGAAATTTGTTAGTGGTAATGTACAGTCACAGAGCATGGAAAAGATCAAAAGGAATGCCATTCATACATTGTTTATATTAGTTTTGAGGACTACCAGACAGACTGCTGCTCTTCAGAGACTCATGCTGTCCATCCAGGTTAAGTCTTAGTGAAAAAATGCACACAACCTCTGGCTCATACCTTTCCTGCCCCTAAAAGCTTGTTGAGAAATGAAAAGATTACTCATCACTGACTTTATTTTGAGCTCAAGAGAGAGAGATTTATACACACTTGCTATAAACACAAGAGAATTTCTAGAATAATTATGAATAGAATAAAACTTTAGTTGGTCATTAATATGTTCATTTCATCCATAGTGTCAGTGATAATTAAACTAAGCATTCCAAAAAGAAAATTCTTAACCTTGGCCATCTCCTCCATCTTCATTAAATTGCTTGTTAGAGTTAATTTCTCTCAGTGTCTTACGTAATATTTAGCCTATATATTTCCTCTGTAGTTTTAAAACAATTCTTCTTCAACCTTCATTTGTTCATGAGAATAATTGATCCTTGTCCTCTTCTGAGCATACTTTCATGAATTTTTGATAGTTTTGTTTCTTCCCTGGTTATTTATTTAATTTGAGGTTCAAAGTGCATAACTAGTAGAATATCCTGACACGGAATATTGAGTCAAACATTGTAGAAATCCTGACTAAAAACTCAGTGTTCCAAGGTGCTAGATGATTTCTACAATGCAAAAAGGACTTTCAGTTCTCTTTTCAAAGTCTCAAAGGATTTCAAAATGTTCTCCATCAAAGATATTTTTGTTATATTTGGGAATTTTTCTTACATCGGTCCTGTGTTGGGGATATTTTTCACAGGTTAGGCTCAAATATATGTCTAGAAAATTTTGGGACTTTTTACAAAATCAGAGTAATGGATTCAGATAGATGAAAGACACCTGTAAAGATTGGTATCAATAACAATGAAATAAAAATAAAACTTCTTTACCCTTTATTAAGCTACATAATTTGTTTATGAAGTTTCTAAAGAAAAATATTTTCACAGAAAATTGTTGGGATCATTTTAATTCTTGAAAAATAATTGTCATTGCAAATTGTGCAACAATCATTTTCATTCTTAAATAAGCTCAATTTTAAGAAATTAAAGAAAATAAGTGTAAAGGTAAGCAAAAATTCTATTTCCTAATAATAAAAGACTAATTCAAAATTAATATAGTATTCAATTTTTAATAACAATTTTGAAGAAATTTGATCATTATATGTGAAAACTTTTAGAATGTATCAAGAAAGAAACCCATTTTTCAGTGTGGTTGACAACCAGAGGTTGTCAGCTAGACACATTTCCTATTGCCATATTCAAATCAAGACATCATGTCTGAGATAAGGTGCTCCAAAAGAGTGTGGTAAGTTTTTTAATGGCCATAACACATATTATCCCTGTCATTTAAACAACTTCACAAACTAATTTCCAATCCATTCAAAAACAGACTAACTTGTGATATTATTTATATTTTAATTGATTTTCTAGACCACTGAATCATTCTATATCAAAATTTACAGTGGTTACTGAACAGTTGGAGTACAGTGACGACCCTGTCTTCTCTTCTCGTGCATATGCTGTGACTGTGGCAATTCATAACTGCTTATTAACACCAGCAATTCCATCTTTCAGCACTGGTGTAAATGATTCCAGCCTACACTCTTTCACAGTGTATGAGGGAACTGTATCAGCCATGTGCATTAATTAAAAGCAGAGATAAAGTTAGCATGCTGATACAACCAGAAGAAATGACCACACTCACAGATTAAAAACACACTATTTCTTGAAATGAATTTCACAAAGCAGAAAGTTATGCAATTACTTGGATTATAACAGAGTTTGGAAGGCCCTGTGGTCCAACTCCCACTCAAAGAATTAGTTTGACTCTTGTCCCTCAAAAAGGCGTGGAAGAAGACGGCAAAGCTTTGCAAAATGAATCAACCTATTGTATTTTATCCCAGCTACACAAAAGTAGGACAGGAATCTAAAATATTCTATGACTCTACATCTTGAGAGTGTATTGGCAGAAAGGAAGTGGTGGAATCAAGCCAGCCTACCCAATGGGATACACTCCCTTCAATGGGACTTTCTGCACCTCGAAACTCATCCAGAATTGGCCCTTCAGCTGGGAAAGTAGGGAAGCTGAAAGACAGCCTTCTACAAATTAATGCCATAATATTATGTTCAATATACTTCCCTCCATACAGGCAAATGAAAAATAAATTGTATAAACTACTTGAAATTTATAAAATTACTTTTAAAAGTTGTGTTTAAATACTATCTCTTTCAAGAATGGCAATCTTATCCTTATTCTTGTATTATAATGTTTTTATGTTTTGAAGCCTCTACCACATTCCTGATAAACATTTAAAACCCAGAAGATAACAGTAATGCTAGTCAAGATTATAAGATGACAGGTTATGATGTAAAAGGGCTTCACACTAGTTTCTAAAAAATGAACAAAAAATCAGACTCTTTGTTGTGGATATTCCCTCCTAATATCAGGCAGAAAAATGAGATGCATAATATGGTAAGCCAGCTATTGAAGGTCTCTTAAGAACCTTTAAAATTATAATCGAAACTTCCAGAAAATAGTTTAAATGATCTAAGGTCTGAATTGCCCTTTGTCTCTCCACAGTCATAACATTTCTGCCCCCTATTTGAGGCCCATAAGAATGTAGGATTAGGTGATATCACATGATAAAGACTGCATGTCTTTCCCTGAATTTTTGTCTTTTGACACCAAATACACAGAATCATAGAGTGGTTCAGGTTGGAAGGAACCATCTAGTTCCATCCTCCCCCACCATTGTCTGTGACACCTTTCACTAGATCAGGTTGCTCACAGCTCCGTCCAGACTGGTCTTGAATAACTTCAGGGATGGGGTATCCACAGCTTCGCTGGACAACCTGTCCCAGTGCCTCACCACCCTCACGGTGAAGAATTTCTTCCTAATATCTAATCTAAATCTACTCTCAGTTTAAAGCCATTCCACCTTGTCCTATCCCTACATACTCTTGTGAAAAGTAAGAAAATCTTTATTAATTTAAAATATCCTCTAGAAGAGGATATACTTCCTTCTCAATTCCATAAATGTTTTCTCATTTTTCAGACATTTCAGGTTCACCAGGTTTTAATCTACCTTTCTGTTTATGTACAACACTCAGTGCAGTACTTCCCCAAGCAGGCTCCAGGATCATCCCTGTGCCATGACAATAACCCTATGAGAGTGACTGTCACTGCCTCAACTTCACACCATCCCAGACTCTGACTGTAGAATTATATTTACCCTCTCCCCTACACCCCCAACTAAGCTTCTCCGTGTAAACCTGTTTTAACTGCAGCTAATAGTGCAAATTCCCTAATGATTTATGTACCTAAATTATTGGAGAGAAAAAAAAAATCTTCCATAGCACCTTCACCTTCACTTTGCTGCCTGAATTTTCCCTCCTGGTTAAAACAGGCAGTATGTCCACAGAAGCTGAAAGGAGGAAATAGCACAGTGGTAAGCCAGTGCAAATAAACTGATTTGAATCCTTATGTATGGAAGGAATCAACAAGCCCATCATGCACACCAAGCATCCCCTACACATCTAGATTTTGTTATTAGATATTGCATTCCAAATGCATGCTAGACACTGACTTGAAACCTCAGTTTGATCTTTAGTGGGGTGGAATAAAGGCAGCTGGATTGAATTATATTAGGTGAAAAAATGTTTTTTCCTTTTTAAGTATTCTGGAATGTATTGCAATGGTACTGTGGTATGTATGCTTTACTGTTTAGTTAGTTCCATGAATAACTACCAAAGTAATTTCATAAGATATAAATTATTACTAACTGCAAGCTAGAGTAATTCATGAATTCCAAAGCTTTTTAATTTAATATGCATATTTTATGTATTTGAGGATGAAAAGCACACTTTTTAGACTGAGTCTGTTTTGATTTACATCCTTAGCACCATAACTGAGAAATGTTATTTCACACACAGAGGGAGGGAGATCATAACTGCAAACGTAGATATCGTATATAATGATGTGCAGAAAATGGATTGTTTCTTTTAACATATTATGAATGCCTCTCAGTGCAAAACTTTAGAGATTTGAGATTAAAAAAGGAAAATTACTAACTGAAAAAAATATAAGGAGCCATGGTAAAGGCAGCTTGAGATACAATGTTTATACATCATGATTGTAACTAAGCGCAAAAGGTACCTAATTGCCTTCATAATTTGACTATATGCTACTGCTAAAATATGCCTAAAAACAATATTTTCAAATCAGACCGTGATTGTATATTATACTGATTTTGTTAAAAATGCCCCATTTACACCAGATAAATTCATCAGTGGTCATTCAGACCACCACAAAATGATTTGGCTATAATTACTCTTTGTGAGGAAATAGAGCTTTCCGCCATGAGAAAAATTCTACTCCAAGCCAGTATTTAATAAGTATTCTTTTAAGTACTTAGAAGCAATTTTTTAAAAATCTAAAGAATTTGCAGGATTTTATTTAAATGAACACAGAAATTGACACTTCTACAATTAATATCATCCAAGTTCTTTGAACAAAAGACACAAAAAAGATTAAGTTTTAACAAGACAGGATGTAAATTGACGTTTCATTTTAGTGTCAGTTTAAAGTGGAAATTTTGTAAAATTTTTACTTTGTGTTTTCTTCTCTGTTGGTTTTTCTGATGCAGGCTTCCTATCAATTTCTATGACAGTAAGAACTAAATGCAGTTAGGGGATCTTTCCTGATGCATGGGTTTGTGCTGCCACACACCAGGCAGAGGCCAGGGAACAAACTGAGGATGCCAACCTACGATGGTTGGTAGGTTTAGCTTCAGTCAAAAGTCAAAACTCACCTTTTCAGCTACTATCCAGCTCTACAGCTAAATGAAACAGATTGTGAACAAAAGCTTGTAACTGCCAGTTCAGAGCACAAATGAAAGGATGGTATCTGGGGACTGCAGTGCTGGGAGGCACATGTTTCTTAGTCCTGAACCACAGCAATAACAACAGCAACTCCTATTAAAAAGTGGGGAAAACCACTTGGGAGAGTCACCTTTCGACTGTCAAGACCAGCAACAAGAGTAAGGAGCACCAACAGGAACCATCCAAGTAGAGACTATAGTCACCTGCAGGGAGAATACATTCTCATCTTCCTCCTCATTAAGGAATTTATTCCATCATGCCTCCAACTAACTACACTTGTCAGATAGCAAGGAACAGAAACAGAAAGTCTACCTCTTCATGATCCATTTGCCAGGAGTAAAAAAGTGTATTTTCTTTTCACTGTTGTCAGAGGGACAACCATAGCAGGTTCAAGCAAGCTCTTAACTGATCAGTCAGGAATGACCAACATTGATCCTTGAACTGTCAGCAATTCTTACCTGAAAGACACATAAGTAAGTGACCACTTTCACCATTATTATGCTGCCTAATGAGGTAGAGAGCTTAAAGGCAGGATTCTCCTAAATAGCTGTAACTTTGGCATTCTCAATGTCAGATGGACATTTAGTTAGCTTATAAGTATCTAAACTAGCCACTTGATAAGTATTACCAAGTGAATCTGAAAGTCACAACAGAAAGGCAGCAGAAACCAGAGCTGAAGCTAGATCTCTTCAATGAAAGAGATTACATAGCACAGATTGACTAGATTACACTAATTCTTTTGTTAACTCTTTTTTTCACACATATTTCTTCTCTTTCGCTAGTTTTACTTTGCTTAGTTCTATCAAGAATTAAGATTTGCTTAAGGAAAATAATAGCTTTAAAAATATTTGTATGTAAATACCAGAGATAGAACATAGAAAACTATGTCTTAAACATGCATTGGTATATGCACAAGGACACTGAGGCCATCTCTGGTGAGTGAAGAAGAGAAAAAGAGAGACATGATCTTGGTTCCTTATCATCCATAACAGCCACAGGATGGCTTGGGAATTTGGAGTGGAAGCACTAACAGTAACACTTTCCTGGTTAATATTTCACTGGAAAAAATGTGTGGTTATGGAGCAGGTAGACTTTGCCAACCCAAAAGCCTGAATCACAGATATAAGGATTTCTTACTTGGCATTTTCAAAGACTTTTAGTTTGATTAATAATTTAGAGCACATCTGGATGTCTCTGGCAGTCATGAGCTTCTAGGGCTGTAAGTAAAAAGTTGCTTCTTTTTGAGGTAAGCAGATAAGAACCAGAGTTACAAAGCTGAACACACAAGCTATATTTACACTTGAAAATTAAGCCAATTCCCATTCTGCATGCAGGAACAGGTACTGGTTGGCATTGTCTGAAACCATGGTCAGCAACTACTCTACCAACTGATGAAACTCAACTGCTCATGTACATTCTCTTACACTATTGAAGCTACTGGCACAGATATACCCAGAGAAGGAGACATATATCTTGTGATCAGTGGTTGCAATGATCCCATTTTTCACTGGGCCAGGCAGAAATATTTCTTTTCCTCAGAGTTCTGCACCAGCAGTATTGACTTCTTCCCTGCCCACTTCTAGAACGTGCAAGGGAGGTCACCAAGACAGCACAGAACTATCATACAAGAAATTGCCCTGCAGCATTTTCAAAGTTCTCTGTTCTTTATGGTCTGCCCTTCTACACCTCTTTTTTTTTCTTCTCCACATCCTGTCAATAGACAAGGAACCCACAAGAAAAGGCAAAAGCTGAGACACTATGCCAGAGCAACAACATCTTCATCAAGAGCTGCTCAACACACAGCACAGTGAACTGCCAGGTGATCTAGAGGTGAGAAAAGGAGTGCAGGCTGAGGAAGGTAATCCAGGAACTCCAGAGACATATCTTATATGTGGGCTGAGCTCCCACTTCTTGCAGTTCTTCCTCAGCACCCAAGAATTACGTATGATGCCAACATATTTTTCTGTCTTTAGTCACCAGACGTGGCAAGAATTTTATTTTTCCACTGTGCAGGGCTGTGTTTTCATAACAGTTTTTCACCATGATTTATTACTTCTGTGAGAACAATGAAAGTATCTTTCCTTCCAGAATGACATATGCATGCATTTCTTGTAAAGTGGATTAATGCTTTGGTTTATGGCTACTGTCTTTAAGCTCTCCAGTCATAAATACATTATTTTTATAATTTCCTCTCCTCTCTTTACCTATGGATTATAATAGCTTTAGTCATTACATCCAGTCATCAGAAAGAAAAAGAAAAAAGGAGCACTACCTGTCAAGTTTTGACAAAATAAAATTATTGATTGCAAAAGAGCTTCCAATAATTTCATTCTTTATCTCAGTAATGGCAAATGTATCATGTCAATGTTCTACATCCCGCTAAAATAACAATGGATGATACAACCCATAAAGTGGAAAAAGAAACATTAAGGGTTAGATAATACTAATTCAGACATAAGCACACATAAAAATGTCCTAGTATTCTGCCGTTTCTCAAATCATTGGCTCTCTGGAATAAGGACTGTGCGTTTGCTTTGTTTTTCACACAGTACGATGGCACACTGACACTGATGGAAGGCTTCCAGGCACTCCCAAAATGCAAGTAAAATCACAATTAAAATGATGATGGCAACGCCTTTTGCTTTTTGAGTATATAGCTGAGAGCTCTCTACCTGAAATTGGGTAACAACATTTTTCATGTAACATTATGTATGATCAGTGCCCGGGATCCTGGTGTTTGGGGAGGTAGAAAGAAAGTATTTATGGTTTAAATAATATCAAATATATAAATGCAGCATACGTATATATCACAAGAGGTAGGCAGATTAGGATGGCCCTTTGAATTAGTAAACAAATTATGGTATATACTTGCAAAGATAGTTAGTGACTAAGCATCCCTCAGAGACTTGGGTTAAACTGTAAGCCTTGTGACTCTGCTATCAGCCCTGGCGACTTCTTTTACTGGAACCATCAGGGCTTGTTCAGCACAGTTCAAAAGCCCTGGCTCCATTAATGCTCCTGCCAGACTACTGCAGTGCATAGCAAGCCCAGGATTAGAGCTAGAATCCCCGATACCCTGGCATCAAATACTCTAATGAGGGAAAAAGAACAAGCCACAGAAACATAGAACGGCTTGGGTTGGAATGAACTTTTAAAGGCCATCTAGTCCAATGCCCCTGCAACTGGCAGGGACATCTTCAACCAAATCTGTTGGCTCAGACCCCTGTCCAACCTGAGCTGGAATGTTTCCAGGGATGGGGCATCTACCACCTCTCTGGGCCACCTGTGCCAGTGTTTTTTCATCGTCCTCATGTAAAAAACTCCTTCCTTACCTCTAATCTAAATCCTTCAATTTACACTATTACCCCTTGTCCTGTCACGACAGACCTTGCTAAAAGCTCTGTCCCCATTTTTCTTATAGGTCCCCTTTAGGTACTGGAAGGGTATTATAAGGTCTCCCCAGAGCCTCCTCTTGTCCAGGCTGAATAAACCCTACTCTCAGCTTTTCCTCATAAAAAGCATGTTTCAATGCTGTGATCACCTTCATGGCAAATAGAGGGCAACCACTACGAGGGTCAGCAAGAACCCAGACAGGCTCACTGCAGGTTGCAGACCTACCCACAAAGCAATTAGCACAATGAGGCTGTACTGCTTTATACCACAGCACTGTACAAGAGAAAAATACTTCCTGCAAGCACTAAACCTCCCATGCCCTGGTTTGCAATGAGCTGTGTCTCATAATCAACTGGCTTTTCAGTGGAAGTACACAAAATCTTATGCATGAACAAGGAGTCTATGCCAAAGACAAAATTTAATGGAAGCATGAATTTGTTGACACATAATAAAAGAATAAAATCCAACTGAAGCTTTCCCAGCATGGGATTTGCGATAATTTTCTCTGCTGTCAAATAAATTTAAGATCCTGATGTGTTCTTTCAGTCAGTATCAGAGGGTCACAGAGAGGATTTCTCTCTGACTGCCAAAATTTGTAGGAATTTAGAGTCTCTGAACCATGCCATCCCATTTCCTTGAAATTAGCCATTGAGTGAGGAAGCAGAGGCAGAGGGACAGTTGTGGAAACAGTGCAATCCCATACTTTTTTTTTTAATAGAAAATGAGGCTAACAATCATAATCCTTATGAAATTGGTTTGGGGGGTTTTGTGTAGATAATTGCATTTTCCTGGTGTATATATTTCCATCATTATTGTTTGATGTAAATCACTCCTTATCTACCCAGTATGATTTATCAACAGGATATTTAAAAGGGAAGAGTAAAAGCCTGAGCTGCTATGAAATGGATAAAATATATTTCAAATAATTTTAAGTATATTGATTTTGCCTTTGAAATTGAAAAATATCATTTAGGAAGGCATGTCTATTAATTTGAATTTGGAAGTAAGAAATATATCTCATGATTCCCTGCCCCTAGAAACTAAATTATAACCATGAATTTCTGAGATGTGTTGCTTTATGTGATGAATTGTTTCACCAGCCAAGTATTTAGGAAACCTTACAATAGCCTCCTAACAAAGACTAACTTACAGATTTAATAGGGTACTAAACTTCACAGGGCAAGAACATTAAAAACTTACAAAACAGTTATAATCTGACCTTACCTTTCTGTAACACAGCTCACCACATAGCATTTGCCTTGGCAGCCTAGTTAACAACCTCCATTCATTTCAACATACAAAATAAAACTAAACATGTGAAGAGCTGCCTGATTAAAAGGCTTATGGTTTTTTTAAGGTGGAAAAGCTCTTAGTTTTCAGAACTGATTGATTTCCCAAAAGTTCCCCAAATTGAAGGGAAAGCAAACAGTCATGTAAATTACCTAAAAGGTCATTACTTTTGAGGGTAGATTAACATAAATTACAAATATCAACAATATTAAAGAATTCCTCTTTCCACAAATCATACACATCTTTCAAAATCAGATGAGGTGAAACCCAAACTTGAACATACCACTACTCATGGTAATCATAGTAATCAAAGTTCAATGAAGATGAACATCTAGCCAAAGTAGCAAGCAACAGAGTCAAACACAGAAAATTCTCTTCTGCATTCTGGCTCAGAGAATGGTGTAAAAGAGCTTTAGGCTAAGGGGCTTTTTTCTTTGTGCAAGGTAATGAGGAATGGTAGATCAGGTACTAAACTAATTTAGCCAAACACTCTCATTTGCAGCAGCACTTTCTTACTGCATCTTCCATGATGCAGTAAGCTGTATATTTGTGATATTTCAGCACTGACATAGTCTATCAAATTTCAGTGCTGATATCTCACGTTCCTTGAAAGATACTTAGGATTGATAACCCAGAAGTCTGAATTTACCCTTATAGATATGAGTGAGGCAGCAGGATTGATACTAATTCAGTGGAGTGCAGGTCAGACAAAAAGTCTTTTCTCAGAGGTTCCACTAAAAATGGGCAGTAAATTGGTTACTCTTGCACTTTATGATTTTCCAGAAGAGTAAAAAAATTGGTCAAGGCTCTGACAGGTTTCGTGGTTGTTGGGTTTTGTCTTTTTTTTCTTCAACAGCATTTTGGTCATCTCTAATCTATACTGTTTGCTTTGCCTATGACTGAGCAAGATATTGTGATTATAAGTGTGCAGTGATATATCTGTCCCTAATCTCAAACTGACAGGGTTATCAGTCACAAAGTACCCCATATTTGAACTGAGTTAAAACAAAATACACATCACAAAGCAAGACCTCTTGTAAGTTCCACTTTACTGGTTTTACCATTTTTGAGATTATTTCACCATTTATTGAATTCAGTGTAATAAATTAAAATATCTCTGGTTCCCTATTCTTCTGTATACCAGTAACTTCCCTTTAATTTAACTAGTAATTAGTGACTTATATGCTTATATTCTCCCTTCGCTAATTTAATCTTATTAGAATGTGACCTTCTAGATGACTCTGAGGAATACATCCATTTATCTCTTGTACTGTGAAGAAAGTCTCAGCTTTCTATCCTTATCTTTTGTTAATAGGTCTCCAAGTTCATATTAAATTGCTGTCCAATATGTTTTGTGTCATTGGAAAACTGTTAAATGAGAAACTTTCTCACTGAATTTTGTGAGGATAAAGAAGACCATTACCTCTAGGCTAATCTGCCAAATTTCTGCTTCAAAATATCTCCAGCCCCTGAGGATGGATTTTTTCCTGTTAATGCTTCCAGTCAAGGACCCTCAGAAGCACTCATATTTCTCAAATACAAAACCAGGATTTTTGCTAATATTTACCTTTAAAGAAAGATCTCATGCTGAAATACAGAACTCAGATGGTTCTGGGAATTAAGAATGCTCCTTACTGTTGAGGTCACTATCTTTCTCTTCTTGAGTACATGCACAAGGAATAATTTCCTATGATACTGAATGCAAAATAAAATGCAAAGTAATTACCTACTGATTTGATCTTTGAATTAAATTGTGATGATAGGGCAGAGGTTTCTGGTCTTAAACTAAACTTATCTTACAGGAAGAATCCAGAGAAGGTAATGAATTTGACACCTATTCACTTCAAAAATAATGCTAAAGTTAGACTCAGACACACTGTGGATAAAAATACAAATTTTGAAATCTAATGAGACAAAATCTAAAATGCCCTGTAATTAACAAGACTCGGGACATCACACAGACAAGTCAGTCTAATTCTATTCTTAGAAATACTCTTCTTTCATCTTCCTGCCAGCTGATCAATCATAGCAACAAGGGCCAGACCAGAGCCATTCTTAATTAAAAATCTATAGAAAAAAATACTGCAATACTAAAACACTGGGAAAAATAAATGTCACCCCCAAGATGCTGGATAATCCTGCCCATAGAAACTGATAGAATTAATGAAAACAAGAAAATTTTTAGTTATTAAAACAGTATTGAAATTTTTAAAAAGTCAGGAAGAAAGTGCTGCGATAAAGAATATAGTACCTTGCCTTACAATGTCTTTGGAACTTGTCTTACTTTCTTCCCAAGCAACAGTATCTTAATCGCACCATCTTGCTAGATGCCTAAATCAATCACAAGTAAGATGGAAATCAGCTAATAATATTATCACTCTTTGCTGTTCTGGCTCCATGCAGTCTTCATATTTAGTGCCATGAAGAGATAGATGCTCACAGATTAAGTGGTTTGGCTTTATTGACAGGGTTGAGTCTCTTCTAGAAGAGCTCTCTTTTACATAATGTTTCTGCACACACTTCGCTCACCCCGCTCAAAAAGAAAAACAAATCTTACGCTATGGCGTCAATATCTTCAATATAATGGGAGTAAATCTACAAGGACTTCATCATTTTGAGAAATCTACTTGCCTCACCACAATAACTTTCCTTCATTAAACTTGTTTGTTATATAAACACTTCTAGAGTGTGACTTCATCCTAAAAGAATTGCCATAGAATGAAGCCTTCATCTGAAAAAAAACACAAAAAAGCATTAGAGAACTGTGAGCTAAAGCCTGTCTAGTGGACTACAAAGGAAAATTACCATTACTTTATTTTTACTGCTTTGGATGGGGAAGTTTAGTACTAGATGAAAGAAATCCCAAACCAGCTGTCACCAGAGTGCTCACTCTCCAGTAGCCTACCCAAATCAGAATCTCTGTAGCAAATATTTCTGCCTTCTCACTAACAAAACAAGCCCATTTACCACTAGAATTTCTGCTTGGGGGAGATTCCATTTCATCCCCACAAGCACCATAAGAGAGCTTTCAAATACTGATAATCCCAAGCACACGCTGATTTTGGATTTCATTTATTTGCATATTCAGAGGTATGTGTAGAAATAGACTCACCTTTTGTAAAATTAAGTTTCTTCTTTTATTAAGAAAGCTCTTTGAAGAGATATGACTTCAGCTGAATTCAAGTTCTGCACACACACAGAAAATTCCTTATCCCATTCTGCTGCTTTTCCTTTTCAGACTTATTCTGCTTTCCACAGTTAATGTTTTTACAGAAGTCAACGTCCTTTTAAAGGTCTTTCTGCATATTCATTATAACATAAAGTCTGTTTTTCAAACCCTACATGTCATTTCCCTCAGCACCACTGTTCTGCTGTGTTTTCTTCACAGAATTTTCTTTCATTCAGTAAATATGAAGTAGTTAGCAGGACAGTCCTTGTTGTAAGCATTAGTAAGAGCCGATCCAGGGACTTAAAAAGTAAAAACAAACCAACAAAAAACAAACTGAAACAAAACAAAAACACCAGAGTAAATTGCTTTGATTTAACTAATTTCTGAAACATTCAAAACTAACAGAAGAATCAACTTACAGTTCTTCAGCACTTTGTATCAGCAGTTCTAATTAATTCTGGAGAAGTAACCCAGGCAGTATGTGTATTTGCAACAAGGCATCTATATTCCATGTACCATGTGTCATCTCCAGCTTGTAGGAGCTACCATTCTTTCCTCCTCCAAGGTTAAATCTCTTCTAACATTCTATTCTGCAAATCACACTCCTAAAAGGCCACCTATCCACACTGACATATTCACTTTAAAATAGTGGGAGGAATACAATCTCTGTACAAAAGTTCAAGTCTGCAGATTTTGTGTGAACCTGTGCAATGTTGCCATTCTTATCACACTGGTGACAAAGAGTTTGCATGAGTTAAAGAGCACACAGAGTCAAAACATCACAGCAGCATTGTGGGTATTAGACGTAACTTCATTTAAACAAAAAAGAGATTGATATATTCAGAATTATAACAGAGCTTCCCTATTTTAATGAAGGGTTCCTGATATTTCTAGCTGTAGAATGAAGCCAATCCAGTATGGAAATAGAAAATATACATTAAGACATACATTAAGATCCTTCTGCATAAGTTTGGGTGAAGGGTACCAGAACAAGAGAATACTCCACGCACTATTATTGTGAACTATTACCTCTTCTGGCATACTCCTTACCCACCAGTGTTCTTCAATATAAGGACTGTCCTTCCCTCATTTGCAGGCAGCTGTCTGCACAAGCTTCCCTAGACGGCATCAATAGCTTCCTTGTATCTCTTCAAGCCCATGCTTTCTGCCACAGGAATAACAGATAACCAGGTTACCACAGCTCATGATATGACACTGTGACCTAGCACAGGCTGAGCCCAGGATTGAGAAGCGGTGGGGGAAACGGTATCTACAGTACTGAGAGACAATATTGCCGGTAAAATTACCTAGTTCAAAGTGTTACCCTCATCAGTAAGTGTACAGGAAATAGGAAGAAGAAAGGATTTTTCCTTCTGAGATCCACGATTTAGAGGAAGATCATATATTTTATAAAATTAAGAGACCACACACCTTCTATGTTATTACAATTGGTTTGGTAATTTCTAAGAACCAGACTTTTGATAAATAAAGGCTACTGACATTTCTATTAGCTTTCAAATCTACATTATGAGGACAAATATGATAATCTGCATATTGCTTTAGGTGTAGATTAATTTCAGCATAAAACATGCCTTTTTATTCATACCAGACTTATTAGAAGAAAATGAGGAGGGCTTTACTGATTACATGCATGAAGATGGCTTCCCATCTATTTAGGAAATTCTATCTCTTTCAGAGATTATCTGCAGATTTTGTTGGTGAGCAGGAACATACCAGCAGTTCTTTACTATGTAAATACAACTGCCATTGTTTTACCTTCAAAACATACAGTATAAATTCTCTCAGCTCCCACATCTACTTTAAACCTATACATGAGATATTATGAAACTTACTGACATTGTTTTAACTATCTTAACGAAAACTGTAGTTGTGAAAATGTATAATCCCAATCTAAAAGCCTATCTGTTGGTGTCAATCTATAAATTAAACATTGGATACATATGTATGCAAAGTTTTAGAGTGTACTTTATGAGATTAGAAACACCCTTCTGTGAGTGCCAGGGAAACACCATTGTTAATATGTATGATGTTCATCATAATCATTACCGCAATTTTTAGGAACTTCTGCTGTGATCCAGGATAATACTAGAAAGAAGCAGCCATAAGTGTGAACAATCATGTCTTTGAATGAAACATGTCAATAATTGGCTGAAAGGGAGTACAATGGAGGAGTCATTTTTCTGCCTTTCTTCCCTTTTTTCTACATCAGGCCTGAGTTTTCACACACATCAGACATGAGACAAACATTGAAAAGAGGAAAGATTAAATGTAAAAGCTTTCCTCACAAATAAATTTTGTCATTTACTGAAAGAGTCATGTAAAATGAGAATCTACTACAGTAGGAAGAAGGACTTTATAGTTGACTACAATCATTTCTACAGAAAAAAAGTAAATACACTCAAACAAGCCCTAAATTATTTCTGCAATATATCTTGGAGTAGAAATGATAACATGCACTTTGTTTTTGAACAACAATTACCATTATTTCTGTAACAAATATAAGGGAAATTACATTTTTTTATTTCAAGTTTGGGGTCATGACAGCTGGGAAACTTACTGCTGCTGCTTCCCCTTGACCTATACTACTGGAATATGGTAACGAATATGGTAATAAGTTTGGTAATCTTATTTTTTAAAGATAGAAACATAGGTATGTTTATATTTGAATTGTTTAGAATTTAGACACCATCTTCTGGATTTATGGATCTCAACTCAAGGAATATCCAAAATATTCTTAATCTATTCACCTGCATACCAATGACTTTGAAAGTTTAACCTGATTTTATTTGTATTGAATTCAGAAAAGCAAAGAAAACAAATTCTAATCTGTAATGAAATTCATTGCTCTGAATGAAGCATGATGTATAAAAACTGGTTCTTTTATTTATTTTATATATATACAAACGTATATAAATTGTATATAAACTGACAACGTGTTACTGCCTTCAGTGACTTACATCAGCTAAACCTCTGGCTATCCACATTTGATTCTGTATTAAAATATGACTACTGAATCATTCTTTTAAGCAAAGCTACAGTGCACTCAGCATATTAATTCTGTCCATTTATTCAGGTGGGGTTTTTTCCTTCATATTCCCCAGTAGTGCTCAGAAACATGATATAGAATCCTCTTCTGAGACTCAGCATCAAAGATCACCAGTCAGAGAAAGCTTCAACTCCAAATTCCATTTTGAAAATTACAAGGACTTGTTCTAATAGATTATTTATTTTAGAAAGAAGGAGTTTTTTCTGAAATTTTTCTACCAAGATGCTAGCAATCACTGCACTGTGGTAAAAATGAGTACTTGAACCAGAGGGATTTGCTACCATGCACTTCAATCTTGATGACCACCTATACTAGAAGCAATTTCTGAGAAATTTCTCATGAAATGTCAGCCATGCATGCCAAAGGCTATTTTTCTGCCTTTTTTTTTTTTTTTGTGATTTGTGGCTCAAATTGCATGATTTTGCACTTAATCTACAGTGCAGGTGGTCAAATAGAAGCTGTAACTCATAATTAGCACTCTGAAGAGCTTAGATTCATTGGAAAACCTGAGAAATCAATTTAAGGTGTCATCCTCATGAAAGGTGAAGTTTACCTTTCAAAATGAGCTCCACTAAATCCAAGAAAACTTAATTTTACATCTTCTAATAATGGTATCTCTTAACATATTCCTAGACAGATGTTTGGCCTACTTATTCTGAAACATCTATTACTTATAAAGCAGAGTCTTACTTATGTTAAAAATGTGGAGCTTTTGTAAATATTACAGCATCCCTGCCTGTGTTGGGAAGCGAGTTGGAACTTGATGATCTTTAAGGTCCGTTCCAACTAAGTCTGCCTCCTGCTGATATGAATAGCAGGCTCTAAAACTGTTTCTGATCAAGGTCAGTAATTAACTTTAGTAGTAACCATGGATTTTTACCAATTTTAAGATCTTTTTCCAAACAGTGATTTGCATTATGTTGAACCTAGATAAGGACCAATATTTTTTAATTTAAAATGGCAACATTCTTGTATTTTCTCTAAGACTATATCTTATTTAGGATTCTTCAAATTTCATTTCATATAGTCTGACTTGAAACACATTGAATTTTTTTCTAAAAATACTCTCTGTTTTAATAAAGGTCATCAAAGCACAACAAAGGATGAATATGTCATCTTGGTTGGGTATGGGAATGTTATTGCTTTATTCTACGTAATTTAATCATTAAACTTATTCATCTCATGAGACAGTAATTTTCCTTCAAGTGCAATTATATTTCACAGTATGCCTGCTGATTAGGCAGAAACAGAAATAATTCATCAGAAAATTACAAAAAGAATTAATCATCACCAACATGGAAAGTAAAAATACGATATTCAGCAGCCAATAAATAATTAAATCCCTTCTTTCCAAATCCACCAAAGCTTAATAGGAAGCATGCATATATGTGCCAATAAAGAACATAGATCATATAACCACCCATTACAGGTTTGCATTTTGAATCGTGCAAGAAAGATTGATAATTTATTGCTTGTTTCTTTATAAAGCACTATTTCAATAGATTATGTAGAAGACAGCCTCTTGTAGTATAAATATATATTTTATTGCACATTGTGTCTCAGTCTGCAACACTAAAATTCTAAAATGGGAAAATTAAAAGACAGTATTAAAATATAAATTATTATTCTTACATCCCATGTGACAGTTTCATAGAATACCAAAGTCTCAAATAATTCTTTAGAAACTAAGAGCCTGATCTTGTAAGTACATGCACATATGTATGTCTTAGTTTCTGTTAGGCTACTCAAAAACAGGCTCAAAAATCTTTGCAGGATTCAGGACTAAAGCTCTGTGTCTCCAAGTCCTTATGTCACTAAGATGCAGAAATTGCTTCACTCATGGAATACAGTTTATAAATTAGAGAAGTCTGCCACTATATTTGAACTCCCTATTAGAGATTGCAAACAAAAAGCTATCTGTAAGACACAGAAGAGTTCATTTAGAGCACAAACTAAAATGTCAGATTCCTAGAAGTTTGTCTTTCAGAACAATGTAACTGAGATATGTTCAAGCATCTTGAGGTTCATCACAGCCTTGATACCGTTGTTCTAGATGAAGTCACATAACTGGCAGGTACAACATAGACGGACAATAAAATACTCAGAAACAATGCATGACACAAGATTACATTTATAATTTTGCAAATGGTCACTAGCAATGATGGAAATCCTGAACACACATGTGCTGTTGAACTGAGGGCTTGTTCAGGCTCTAGAGGAGATGACAGCAATGGGACAGCATAATGACAACAAAACTCCCCATCACAGGAGGCCAATACTTAAATATATATGAAATGTACAAAGGGACTATGTCAAGCAGCTAAAACTACTATGGAGAAGTACACAAAAGTGATAGAAGTACCAACTCAGAAGTAGTAATGGCTTTTTGACAAAGATACACTATATTTTTCATTGCATTCTGGAGACTTAATAAAGCAGAAATCCATGAGGAATAATACAGAATGAAGATGAAAGCACATGCTGGAGAAGGAGTAAGATTTTTATCAACAGCAGCAAACATGTATCTTATACATATTTTTCTCATATATATAACCTATTTCCAGGAGATCTAGCCATTAATCACTTCATAGTAAATAAATGTTTGCATATGTATTACATGTAATGTAAACATTTCCTCATAAATACATATTGGCTTAAGCCTTCCTTGGCAAAGAAGTTCTTAAAAGCCCTGAAAGCAACAAAAATAGTAATTCTCAAGGATGAGTATAGCAATAAAATAGTACAGGCTCATCTCACACTGATTAGATAATATAGCTAAAATTAATCTCAATATTGGAAAAGCCACACAGAAGGGATTAGCTAAATAAAAAAACCAACAAGTTTTCCCTCAGAAGAAGTAATATTTTCACTTATGAAGGAAATATTAAGCTTTTGACTTTACAAATAAATGTGTAGGAACCATTAAAGGTTACAAGTTATAGTTTCCAATGTAAATGACATTAAATCGGTCTAGACTTCTCTATCATTAAAAGTTACAGAACAGTTTTGAACAAAAATAGTGGGATTTTTTTTTAGAGATCTACCTGCACACAACACCTGTGCACAAAATCTGTGTATTTACACATGGTGTTAATAAATTTGAGAGTGACACAAGTATTTCAAATAACAAGAGATACTTTCACTGGAAAGATGTATTGTATTTGCAAAAATGCAATTAAATTAATAGCATTTTACATATTAATCATTATTTTTCTACTTTATTTCAATGCTGCATTAGCATTTTTAACAATGAAAGATCAAAATTAAGTTATAAATTTGCACATATAAAAAAGGAACAAGCAGTATCCCCTGCTAATATATACAAAGTGTTAAAAGACTGATATAAATGTAATGTGATGTGGCTGTAGGTTCTTGGAAACCTATATAAATCAGGCTATGATTCAGAAATTTACTTCAAATATATTTATTTCAACTCCAACACCACAGAGTCAAGCACAGATTTTTCACTATTAAACAAGGGTCTTATATATCAGTAGAACTGGTTAGAGTAATAGAACTGGATCATGCCCAATGAAAATATCAGAGAAAATTAAGCCACATCCTGCAGATAAAAACACAATAACCTCAGAATCTATAGATTCAGAATGTTTTTTAAGCACTGTAAAAAAATGTCATCCAAAATATTTCAACAAGTAAAGGGTATGCAGAGATAACAAATTATTAAATACAAAGAATTAAGTTCTGCCATATTTAGTACTATGAAAGATGCTATTTAATTTATATCATCTGCTGCAGCTATTCAAAATAAAAAGTGACACTCTATGTAGCTATCAGAACCCATAATCTAAAATGGAAACATGAAACAATTCTGCACTATATAGCAAATGTGTGTAATACCCAGGTATGAAAGAATTAATGCTCCACACTCAAATTCTTTCCTGATTCAACACTTTAAGAAGTAGTAACACTGCTGCCTAAACTAGGCCTTATGAAAGTTAGCCTAAGCTACTTGGCCCAGCTCCTTCCATAAACAAAGAAAAGATATGGGGTTTGCCAGATTGAATCAATCCCATGAGAGATTTATCACTTTATGTCTTTTACTAAGAAGTTAATAACAGAAACATGTTTTTTTCTATGGAAATAACAGATATACCATACAAAAAATAAATTCTCTGGATGATATTAAACCTTTCACTAGTGATTTTTGTATTTGAAAAAGAAAATAAAAAGCATATGATCCCATTGACATTGAAATAAGCAACACTGGGTCTGGTTTCGATCTCATTAACAACTCCTGCAGACAAAGTCCATATTCTGAATAAGATTAAAACTTTATGAATTGTGTCTTATAAAAAGTTGCCCAATTCCTTAATGATAGATTTGGAATTATTATTCAGTTTTGGTGTCCCAGGCTTCTGCTGGTTTCTCTGCACAAAAAAGCCTCTTAGAAAAAACTAAAAGCATTTCTTCTGCACCCAGCACACTTCATGGCTACATTGAACCATAGCAAATGTACATTCCTGTTATTAATCCACCTTATACTATCGAGAAAGAAGTGGCAAGGAAAGTAGAAGTGGAGTACATTTCAGCCATACAACAAGACAAAAGAAGAAAAAAGGAATAATAGTATTTATTTTACTTCAATTGTTGGGGGTTTTCTGCACCATGGAAGAAGCAGCTATAAAATTAGACGGGATTTAAATACCATAGCAGCTAACTCAAACTTTCAAAATACAAAAAATCAACAGAAATGTCAGTGCAATCAGTCCTTTCATGAACTTCACTGATCACATAGTTATTATTTCAATATCTCTTTCACTCAAATACCTATCTGATTTACCTGCATAATTATCAACAATTAGAAAGGTAACCTATGTTAAATCTGAAAGGGCATTCAGAACAAATTGCATTTTTCTCTGTGGTCTAAATGAGATATTTTTGTCAGTTTGAAAAAACATATGGAAGTGTGACTTTTAATTATTTAACTGAAAAGGGTTTTAGTGTAACTAATTTAAATCAGCAAAACACCCTATATTGCTATTAATTTACTTCATTTGTGAAATTAGTACAAAGCGTATCTAAAAAAAATCACCATAAACTTCTACTAGTATAAGCCTTAGTTATACTAGGGGTGAGACTCATACAAGTATTGTGGCCAAGAAATATAACATCCAACCCTTTCTAGAATAGACAATACAAACTTGTTCCAAACTGTTAATTTTAAAACCCTCAACATTTTGTTCTTTGAATTATCAACCTGTTAGATGTGATCTTAAAACTGAGTATTGGATATGTTTTCAAAAATACTCATCTGCAAATGTAAAGAGGGGAAAAGGGCCCTGTTGGCCTGTGTGCACTCACTATTATTGTACCAAAAAAAGTGGTAGGAGCACTCATGTACAAAATTCCCACTGTATTCTTTATTTTTTTAACTGATTTGAATAAAATCTATTATTTTT
Organism: Atrichornis clamosus; assembly: GCA_013400975.1. Taxonomy (NCBI): domain Eukaryota; kingdom Metazoa; phylum Chordata; class Aves; order Passeriformes; family Menuridae; genus Atrichornis; species Atrichornis clamosus. The sequence goes on from WBMZ01011585.1 coordinate 68,183, forward strand.
ATACCAGAACTTAAATTGAACATATGGTGCTATGCATTTCTCTATGAAAGGAGCTATAAACTGAAGAAATAGAACCTAAAACACTTCTCTTTCTCTATGTCATTTAATCAGTCTGCAAGTTATACCACCCATTGTGTTACTTCCTTACATGAAAATATTTAAAATTACAGTGCTACAACTTTGACTAATTGCATTAATATGTAACAGCCTGAACCAGAATCTCAAGCTACATTTATACTTCGAAAAGGGCATCCAGGAGGACTCAAGGAACTACAGGCTGTTCTCTCTAAGTCGCTGGGATGGTTATGCAGCAAACCCTCCAAGAAGATATTTCAACAGACATGAAAGACAAACAGATGGCTAGAAATAGCCCATATGGATTTACTAAGTGCAAATCATGGCTAACCAACCTGATTGCCTTCTACGATGAGATGACCAGCTTTGTAGAGAAGGGGAGAGGAATACATGTTTGCTTTCATTTTAGCAAGGTGTTTTATATCACTTGCCTAAGTTCCATTGCAGCCAAAATGTTGAGATACATATCAGGTAAGTGTACAGTAGTGTGTGAGGAAAATTATCTAGACCATCATGTTTGAAGGTCAGTTGTACAAACTCCAACCAGCTACTCCAAATTATTAATATCCCTTGGACTTCAATTCTGGGGCAATACTATTTAATGTTTTTATGAGCATCCTTAGTGGAACAGAATGCACTCTCATCCAGTTCGCAGACACTGCCTAATAGGAGGGAAGTGACTGATACACGGCATGCAGGGCTGCTGCTCAGAGAAACCTTAACAGACTAGAGAAAAGCCTGACAGGAATCTCACAAAGTTTTAAAAAACCCATGAAAATGCAAAGGCCTGTACCTGTGATGGAAAAAGCCTATATAACCATACAGACTGCAGTTCTATTGCCTGAGAAGCAGCCTTGCAAGAAGAGAACCCCGTGGTTCTGGTGAACAAGAAGTTGAACATCAATCATCAGGGTGCCCTGGTAGCAAGGGTGACCTGCAGCATTCTGGTCTGCATTAGTAAGTGAGCACGCAGCAGGCCAAAGGAGGAAAATCGGTCTCTGCATAGCACTTGGAAGACTGCATCTGGAATAACATGTAAAGTTTTGAACTTACCAGTACAAGAAAGACATGAACATACTGTAGCAAGTCCAACATAATTATTAGGACTTTGAAGAAATTTAAATATAAGAAAAGGCTAAGAGAATTACGTTCATTCAGCCTTATGAAGAGAAGGCTAAGGCAATAACTTCTTGCTGTCAAGAACTACCTTGTAGGAGGCAATAGAACAGATGGATTCAGGTTGTTCTCAAAGGTGCACAGTGAAAGGACAAGAGGCAGCAGAGATAAAAGCTGCAACATGGGAAACTGGTTGCAAAGGAAAACATTTTTACTATTAGGCTTATTCAAAGGTTGGAACAAATTCCCCAGAGAAGTTGTGGAATCAGCATTTTTGGAGATATTAAAAGACAATTGGACATGGACCTGAGCACCTGATTTAGTTAGAGATGCTTTGAGACCTGACCTCCAGAGATACCTTCCAACCTAAATAATTCTGATTCTGTGAATTCTATTAATACAATACATAAGACTATTTCACAGTCTTAAGAAATCACCTACAACTGTCCACTGCATTTTCCTGCTAACATGTTCTTTGCTAAAACCCATGCCAGCTACCACACTTCCAGACTACCTCTAGGTGTAATTTGGAACAGAGTACAACACAGAAATTCTTCCAGTTGACAATATGGATGGGGCCAAACTTTTCCAAACAAGAAAAAGAACACGTAATAACTGTATGTCAAATTAGGCCACGACTCTTCATCTCAGGACAAGAGAAAGGTCCCTGGTTTGTTTTATTTAGCTGTATAGATGTAGCCCCAGAGACAGAAGAGGAAATAAGCTAAAGCACTAACAAGGCATAAAATAAATAGTTAGCAAGAATAAGAAGCAATGCTAATGAATGATTTAAACAGTGATCATTAATTGAACAGAAATACTGAAATTCTCGCAGTTTACATATAGAACATGATGCTTTGGGATTAAGTAATCTCTTGTATATCAAAGTATGAAAAAGTTTAGGCTTATCGAAACGATATCATTAGCTGTTCAGAAGCTTTGAGGTTTCATAAAATATAGGTGAGGTCACAAAATGTCCCAAGGTATGAAAATCAAAAGTCCAAAGCATCCTTATTCTCAGTGTAAATCACTCTGTAAGTGTACAGCAGTTTATCAGTCCATCAAAGCAATAACTGCCCAGTGCAGTCAGAATGTATGTTGTACAAATGAGAATTGAATTTTTTATGCATCTATTTGGATATTTAGGGCAAGAACACCATTTAGTATGAAATAAACTAATTCTAATCCACTTTCATACCAGATTTATGCTTAATTCCTAGGATTTCTTTTTATCTAAAATGGCCTTCAGTCAGTCTGTATAAAATACATGATGTATGGTTTACACTAGAACCATTTTTGGCCTCTTTTAAAGTCCCATAAATCATAATATTAATAGCAAAGAAATAAGAATTTATGCAAGGTTTTACTGAACTTTTGTTACATTAAAGATATCTAGAAATTTTTTTATATATACAGATAAAATTTGCCTTTTTATTGTTATATTAAATTAATTATTTAGTTATGAAAATGTTGTATTAAAAATGCATGGCTCAAGGAATATACATAAAATGTGCATCTTGACTGTTCAGCCTGCTTAAAGTTGATTAAACTTTAAATGCTGCACCAGAAAGTAGAATAATTTAGTTATTGAAAGGGCCAGTGCTCACATAACTGTGTTCTTTGTGTACTGTTTAGACTGAGTGCACCTGTGTGGATGAAATCAATCAGATTTATAATTAAAATGAATTATCAAAGGTAGTTTATCTTACAGTGATGCTTTAACAGGTGGTGGTTTGTTAACAGTACTTTCTCAGATAGAAAAAGAACTAAAGGATACCATGTTTTCAAACTCATTCTAAAGAGACAACACTTCCCTCAACATATCATTATTTTGGGTTCTGATTTCTAGAGATAAGTAGGAAAAGAATTTTGGTCTCAATACTTATTTTAGCATTTTTAATTTAGTTTTATGTTCTGATTGAAAAAGGAAAATCAAATTACTGGAAAAATTAACGGGGCTATAAAATGTTTGAATCCAAAATGACCACTAGAAAAGTGCAATTTTTAGTCACATTACATTTTCTCATACATTTTCTCCATTTTTCACATAAAATACTACCACTAAACCTACTTATTACTCTGCATATTGCTGTTCATGAGTAGGGCATTGTGTTTATCACTATACGCAGCTTTCAAAATTTTTCTAGAGGCACTTTTTGTGGGCTTTCATACTGACGCACAGGTTGGGAGCTTTAAAATTTCAAATGTGTCAGTACCCCCATACACAGCCTACAAAATAAGAAAGAACTGTATCTTAGAGACATTACTTATGAAGTGTATGCTCATTACAGTAGTCCAGGTTTACTTATGCTAGAAGTGTGATAGCACCTTGTGTACTATTGTTTTCTAGATGAAGTTATCCTTACATTTAAATATGCATTTACATACCACAAATTTGTGGTACTTCTTTCAGCTTGCTGCTCAGAATTCTTCTGTTCAGAAAACAGTATCTTTTTCTTTAATTAAAACTTTTCCTGCATATCCTCAGAGACAGAGTATCCACTTCAACATATGCCAAAATGTGTACAGCAGTTAATCCACTGAATATTTAATTGAAATCCCATTATCAGCATTTTCAACATTGGTTTCACTTGGAATTTTACACATTGAAAATGCATAAATAAATAATATTTACTTTCACATATGCAACTGCTGCAATCACAAATTCTTTCAAGTTACTCATACATTTTTTAAAGGTTTTTAATTATTTCTATGCCATTCCTACCACTTTTTTTCTAAGAGTTACAGGAATACACAAAATGAAGTGCCAGTAATGTATATCTTGATATGCTGAATCATATCTGAAATTTTTGCTATAAATATGTATGGTTATATCTGCATTTGTGTATGCATATGCACGCTTATATCGCACAAATACAGAGTGACAAATTCTATATTTGGATTCAAGTTTGACAGCAAGACTCAAGTTTGCTGGAATTTATCTTCTAAGTATAAGGAGATAGCATAAGTGGCTTTGCCTTTCTTAAGCCGGAAAATGTAATCTGAGCGAGTTCAGCTTGTAGGAATAGTGGTAGCATGGTGGTCTACTGGGAAAGAGATGTGAAATAGAATACTATCATGGTGTCCAGTAGTCATCTCCCAGTCTGAGGGAGCATTATGATGCATTTCCTGCTACAGTGGGCATTTACTTAATCATGCAATGAGAACATAATCTCAGTTAAAACAAATGGAAGAGACTCAAAACCAACTTCCACAACTCAGTGTCTTAGGATAATGTCATAAAGCCTTGGTTTAAATGCATTCAAACTAAGGGCCAGGACTTGTTACACCCTTGCCCTCATCAGTTTAGACGACTCACACCTGGACTTCAGACTACTGTGAATCACAATCTGAGATTCCCTATTTTCCACATGATTTCTACAGGAATTTTAAGTGACTATGCTGAGATTACAAATGTGAATAAATAACATCATGCTTTAAAAGTACATGTGTAGTTATGATCATACATCTTCTTTGTGAATCCTGACACTATTTTTTTCAGGTCATTGAGTAAACTATTAAATTGCCTCAGCATCAAGTGGCACCAGCCCTTCCCAAGTGGTTTCAGTCCCAACATTCAAATGCTGTGTATATTCATATTCACACAGACAAACAGTAACAGTGCTGTCTTTAAAATTAGGCCTGCTTCTTTTTCTCAATTCATTGACAAGTGTACAAAGAATCAGTGTGGGCATTCCTTTAAGCATAAGTAAGACACAGACAAATGATTAATGACAGAGAAATTCTCACGTAGCAGCTATGCTTCTCACATAACAGCTATGCTTTTCAGAGTAATCTTTATCTCATAAAACATATGTGTAGTATGATTTTATTAAACTTACTAAAGTCAGTTAGAAAGCACATAGGATTTTTGGTGAAACCAAAATTTCTGCCAGGGATTTCATCACATGAATCTTAAGAGCTGCCTTTTCTCTTCCAACACTGCTAAAGAATGAGTCAAGTCTAAGTCAAGTTTGTAAAATACAAATGACTATTTAAGGTAGAATGAAAATAAATACATTCTGACAAAAAGACATACATAAATATATTTATTTCTATTTTTTTCACAAGTATTCACAAGAAAATCTGTGTTGTTTTGTTGCATTTTCATTTTTGGTTGCAAAACGAAAAAGGAGTGTTGTTTGTATGCACTAGTTAAGTCAAATGGATTTCAATTTTCTGTTGAAACTGATTCAATTTTGTTTAAATTTCATGAGTTACCACCATAATAATGACGGAAATATGATTACTGAACCCTACAGGAGTCCCATGATCATTAAATCATACAGATGTCTTAGGTAAATGGTTCATTGAAATTTCAGCCACATCAGAACTAAACAAAAAGCCTCATGCAAGTCACCATTCCATCCCTTAATCAAAACTACATTAAATGGTTCCATGTTCAGAATCAAATGCAAAATGCTTTACATTCTGCATGAAAAATCCAGCTTGCATCTAAAATATCAAACACTCGCATTTAAAAAGCATGGAAATCTAACATCAGTTACAGTACTGCTGGGACATGCTGTAATTTCTACTTCTTGCACGTTATCAGATGGAACAAACATATATAAAAATCACTTTAGCTCTTCCTTGCAGAGTTTGTATACTAGTAATTGAAACTTATCTAATTCTAGTTTCATTCTGACGTTAATCATTAAATGCACCTTTTTTCATTACTTTTAAATTATATTCAATGGCAATATAGAAAGAAATACTAATCATTTAATTTATGAATCAAAATATCTACAAAATAAGTATTTACATTTGTATTATTAAACAGAAGATATGATCTGAGACCTAGTCAAAACATCTCTAGGCATAGGTATACACTTCAACAAGATTTTTGCTTAAGTAAGACCTGGAGGATCTGGCTTACAGTAGTAAAATAATGAATTATGTTAATTTCATCTTCAGAAAGATATTCAGCTCTTATAAATAATTTAGCCAAATGAAAATTACTGTTGGTGTATGAAAGTGAATTAGAACAAGCATAGGGAACAAAAGTATCACAATTACAATACTAAAACCATTATAACCTTATTCCACTAAAGGCTAACATTTATCTTATAAGGTTATTGAGAAAGTACTGATTTTAAAGAAGAAAGGCATTATAATGCTATTTTTCAATCTTTTTAAAATTTACAGGAATTTAAACAAGCATGTTCACCAATGAAAACATAGATAACACCTTTTGTGCATTTTTTTGTATTTTAACAAAATCAATCATCCTTTCTTGCCCTGCTCCTGACACATAGGCTCAATGTGCTGGGCCAGTTTATATCAGTTTTATTCAGTTTATATCCTTAATAGGCTGTCATTGCAACTGCATTTCCACTAGCAGAGGACAATAAGCAGTAGTCTTTGATCCACTGTCCAAATGCTTAATTTCCCTTTGAATATAGTAATAAACCCTTATCTATGAAAATACAGAAGTTTTACTTTTCAAAGACAAATGCAAATGTGTTGGATTTGATAAAAAGGGTTTACACACAAACATACATCAAACACAGTAAAAAAGGATAAGAGGCAGAGAAACAAAAATTAACTAGAAGGCTTTGTTTGAGAAGAATGTTGCAATACTTAGAGAAAAATACAGGAATTTTATTAGTTAAATTAATAAAATATATATATGGAAACGACTCAACTTAATTCATTCCAAGAAAAATACCATTAAAAGTAAAGATGTAACACTCTAGCAATGCAAAATAGCTTTTCTGAAAGATTGATCTTATGCATATTGGTTCTCCAAGCTAAGAAAAATATTGATATAGCCCCACAGCTGTAATAAAGAAAAATGAGCATCATAATTTTGTATAACAAGTATACTCCAAAAATGAGCACATTTTTACATAAATATTTATGGTGCCTTCATATTTGTACTTAACATTCTTTATTTTTTATTTCACTTATTTCTATTTTTTGCTCTTTGTCTAATATTTCTCTTTCCGTTTCTGAATTCTCCTAATGTCTCCAGCTCTTTTTTGATTTCTATCTTCTGCATCTGTCTGTCCCGTGCTCTTCTGAATTATAAAATGTCCTTTCTTACTCTCCCTCTCCTTTTATAGTCCAACTTTTCTTACTTTACCATCAAGTGTAACATACTGCTGTCTAGATTTTCAGCTATCTTGGATGAGATTCCTGTGGTAAAGATCATCTCAGAAAGAACCAGTGGCAAACTAGATGTATATAAAATAATCTCAATTGACCTTACACAAGGGGTAGTCAAATGGAAGACATAAACAGATTCAAAACAGCTTCATACACACCAAAGACTAAAGTAGGAAACTAAACTAGAAAAGGTGATAAACCTGGTGCTGTTGTTAGTCGCAGTAGGCAACTATCTTCTAGACTGCTGTGGTTTTTACAATTACGACCTGCAAAGTCAATTATGGACCAAATGCACTTTAATGCCAAAGCCTATGCGAACTTTCTAGTAAAATCTTCAGTGCTGACTCTACCTGAAGATCATCTCTTCTGTGAATAAAGAGACAGCTTCATCTTTCTGCACTGTCACTCTGGCACCTTTCACAAGCTTTGAGTTCCCTTTAAAACACAGAAATAAAGATTTCACTGTCAAAAAAGGCTTGACCTGACAGATGAATTGGGTGAGAGATTTCCGAGATGAGGATAGTTCACTGACCTTCAGCAATCTCTCTCATCTGGGCTGAAACTGACAGTAGTATATTTAATTAGAAGTTTTTATTTAAAAAAAAAACACAAAAGCGATCTTCGATCTCAGTCTCTTCCAAACAAAAATAAAGATAAAATAAAAACCAGTGTATCCTGATTTGTACATTTTCCACTTCTTTCGCCCTACTTTTAAAATATCTACTACTCTGACTTATATGCTTGGGCAATTTATCAAATATAGTAACACTAAGGAGATCTTTAATATTAAAAAAAGGTAGCTAGTTTTTAGATGTTTTAAACAACATGGATATAGTGCTATAACATTATAAAGTAGCTGTTTCTTTATTGTAACTATTATTAAAATGACTAAAATTTTAAAATATTCATGCATATAAAACCCCTATTAATTAAACTAAATATAAGAAAAAATAATACAATAAATCAATTTAATGAATTAATTGTTTAATGGCCTAATATAATGATCAGGACTTAAGAGTAGATGCAATCAAAATTTTTCATATGTGGTCTTCTCTATTGACTTTTTGAACTATACATATTCCTGTTTATTAAAGTTTTTATTGAGGAAAATTATATTATCTTAATTATCACTAATATAATTTTTGATTTGTCTGGATAGATAGAATCAGTTCAGATTTTTTTAGTGTGAGAGATCAAAGCTCTGTTAGAAATGTATGTACATCCATTCAGCGTGGAACAAAAATTCAGCTCAACACATTCCAGCCCTGCCAGAAAGGAAGCAAAAGAAAACCTGGGTATGGTCTTGGACTCACTTTTGAGCATCAATCTAGTACATACAATTCTGCTTTTTCTCTACCATGACATTACCATTCAAAAACCAAATAAACCAAAGAGACAGTTGCATGAGCTCATGGCTGAGTGTCTCTGTTTGATTCCACTATTTAGTTAAGAGTACAAAGGAGTAGTGGAAACATATTCTCCCACATTAACCAACAAGCCTACCTGGGTGTATGAACAAAGACAACCCAAGTAATGAGTTTGACTTTTCCCCAGGGAGGAGGAAAATCACACTGTCTATCCCAGCAACTTCCCAATGTAAGTTATGGGAACTTTATCTCCTCCACCAGTATGTAGTTGGCCAATCCTGTGGTGCTATTTAGCCAAGTGATTTCTGTTAAATTTTCATACCATGCCTCAGCATTGAACACTTTCAGCAGTCTTTAGCAGTACATCATATCATTCAGTCTCTACAGATGTTTACAGATGATAGGGAATAGAATATTGTAAATATTTTTATATCTTTACATTCTAAAAACACATTAAATACTGGAAGGAGGAAAAAAATGTCCTTCAAGACACAGAGAAATTTAGGAAAATTAAGAATGACAAAATTATTTTAAAATGTATTTATGAGCACAAAGTTTATGTTCTCTACATCAGATACTTCCAGTATTTGAAGTGGAGTTGTACCATACAGTGCAGTACTAGGTATATTCTTTTCATTAATGTATATCTACAGAAAGGATGTTATATATATTATTTCTGAGATCTATAGGAATCCAACTGTACGGTATATACAGAAAAAAATTTCTATATTAAAAGCTTAGCATTAGAAGAGATTATCTATGTATCTAAACACTATTTGTTGTACAGGTTCATTAAACTGCAGTTAACAGTATCCTAAAGAAAATTCACAGTTCTACCTTATTCTGCCATCCTAAAGAGTTGGGTTTTTACAGTAGTTCTGACAAGAACAAGACTAAAGAATATTCATTCCACAGCACTTCATCTCAGAATTTATTTATATTGCCTGTGCTGGTTTGAGACAAACTCAGGAGGAATAGACCCTTCCCCACCAGGTTCACAGAGCAATCTCTCAGAGGAAAGTGAAAAAAAAACCTGTTTATTTACAAACACACCAAATGCTCACAGGCACAGGCAGATGATCAATGTAAGATTATAAAACTCTCATGATGGAAAGCAAAACCTGGGTAAGCTCAGTAGTCCTTTCCGTGCCCCCTTCTGCCAGCCCGCGGCACGGGGGACCTCTGAGGGTCAGAGGATGTGATCAGCTGACGTGAATTGGAGCTCATTTGAAATAGTTCCAGGAAAAGAAAAAATAATCCCAAGGAAAACTTCCTTGTCTCAGCTAGCTAAAAAAAAACCAAACAAAAACAACAAACCAAAACAAAAAAAAATTATCTCTCTGTCTCTCTCTCTTGAGAAACAGAGCCCAAAAAAAACTGGCTAAAAACCAAAAAAAAAGAAGGCAAAAATAGCCCTCCCTGCCGCTTCCAAAGCCGAACGAGAGAGAGAGAGAGAGAGAGAGAGAGAGAGAGAGAGAGAAACCAACCTGTCCAAGTCCCAGGGAGTGTGCATAGTTTACATTCCTTAGCCTGAAACACTCTTGGATCTTAAAGGTACAAGATTCATGTTTAGCATAAAGCAGACGAGAGGGATACCTGGCATCATACAGTCAAACCCAGGACATTGCCTGAAGTCATTACCTGTCGCTAGCGAGCCTTGACA